>JAWPHD010024928.1:0-17771 GCA_037043455.1 Cyrtodaria siliqua | reverse complement strand
GCACAGATATAATAACGAAACATAACTCTGCAAGTTATTTCTATTAAAAATGCTCAGTCTACAGATATAATAAAGAAAAATAACTCTACAAGGTAATTGTATTGAGTATGATCAGTGTACATATATAATAAAGCAACATAACTCTACAAGGTATGAGTATTGAGTTTGCGCATTGTACAGATATAATAAAGAAACATATCTGTGCAAGGTATGTGTATTGAGTATGCTCATTGCACATATATAATAATTAAACATAACTCTGCAAGGTATGTGTATTGAGTATGCTCAGTTTACAGATATAATAAAGAAAAAAAACTCTACAAGGTACGTATATTGACTATGGTCAGTGTACAAATATAATAAAGAAACATAACTCTGCAATTTATATATTGAGTATGCTCATTGTACAGATATTATAAAGAAACATAACTCTGCAAGGTATGGCTATTGTGTATGCTAATTGTACAGATTTAATTAAGAAACATAACTCTACAAGGTATGTGTATTGAGTATCCTCATTGTAAATATATAATAAAGAAACATAACTCTACAAGGTATTTGTATTGGGTATGCTCATTGTACAGACATAATAAAGAAACATAACTCTACAAGGTATGAGTATTGAGTATGCGCATAGTACAGATAGAATAAAGAAATATAACCTGCTAGGCATGTGTATAGAGTATGCTCAATGTACAGATATATAAAAGAAACATGACTCTGCAAGGTATGTGTATTGTGTATGCTCATTGTACAGATACAATAAACAAAAATAACTCTGCAAGGTATGTTTATTGAGTATGCTCATTGTACAGATATAATAAAGATACATATCTCTGCAAGGTATGTATATTGAGTATGCTCATTATACAGATATAATAAAGAAAGATAACTCTGCAAAGTATGTGTATTGAGTATGCTCATTGTACAGATATAATCAAGAAACATAACTCTAACAAGATATGTGTATTGAGTATGCCCATTGTACAGACATACTATAGAAACATAACTCTAAAATGTATGTCTATTGAGTATGCTCATTTTACAGATATAAAAAAGAAACATAACTGTAAGGTATGTGTTTTGAGTATGCTCATTGTACAGATATAAAAAAGAATCATAACTCTGCAAGGTATGTGTATTGAGTATGCTCATTGTACAGATATAATAAAGAAACATAACTCTGCAAGGTATGTGTATTGAGTATGTTCATTGTACAGATATAATAAAGAATCATAACTCTGCAACTTGTGTGTATTGAGTATGCTCATTGTACAGATATAATAAAGAAACATTACTCTGCAATGAGTTGTACTGAGTATGCTCATTGTACAGATATAATAACGAAACATAACTCTGCAAGGTATGTGTATTGAATATGCCCATTGTACTGATATATTTAAGAAGCATAACTCTGGAAGGTATGTATATTGAGTATACTCATTGAACAGATATAATAAAGAAACATATCTCTACAAGGTATGTGTATTGTGTATGCCCATTGTAAATATATAATAAAGAAATATATCTCTGAACGGTATGTGTACAGAGTATGCTCATTTTACAGATATAACTCTACAAGGTATGTGTATTGAGTATGCTCATTGCACAGATATAATAAAGAAATATAACTCTGCAAGGTATGTATATTGAGTATGCTCATTGTACAGATATAATAAAGAAACATAACTATACAAGGTATGTATATTGAGTATGCTCATTGTACAGATATTAAAAAGAAACATATCTCTGCAACGTATGTATATTGAGTATGCTCATTGTACAGATGTAATAAAGAAAAATAACTCTGCAACGTATTTATATTGCGTCTGCTCATTGTACAGATATAATAAAGAAACATAACTATACAAGGTATGTGTATTGTGTATGCCCATTGTACAGATATAATAAAGAAATATATCTCTGCAAGGTATGTGTACAGAGTATGCCTATTTAACAGATATAATAAAGAAACATAACTCTGCAAGGTATGTGTATTGAGTATGCTCATTGTACAGACATAATAAAGACATATAACCCTGCAAGGTATGTGTATGGAGTATGGTCATTGTACTTATATAATAAAGAAACATAACTCTGCGAGGTATGTGTATTGAATATGCTCATTGTACATATATAATAAAGAAACATTACTCTGCAAGGTATGTATATTGCGTATGCTCATTGTACAGATATAATAAGGAAACATAACTCTGCAATGTATGTATATTGAGTATGCTCATTGTACAGATATAATAAAGAAACACAATTCTGCTAGGTATGTCTATTGTGTATGCTCGTTGTACATATATAATGAAGAAACATAACTCTACAAGAGATGTGTATTGAGTATGCTCATTGTACAGATATAATAAAGAAATATAACCTGCAAGGCATGTAAATTGAGTATGCTCATTGTACAGATATAATGAAGAAGCATAACTCTCCAGGCATGTGCATTGAGTATGCTCATTGTACAGATATAATACAGAAACATACCTCTGCAATGTATGTGTATTGAGTATGCTCATTGTACAGATATAATAAAGAAAAATATCTCTGCAAGGCTATGTGCATTGAGTATTCTCATTGTACAGATATAATAAAGAAACATAACTCGGCAAGTTATGTTTATTGAGAATGCTCATTGTACAGATATAATAACGAAACATATCTCTGCAAGGTATGTATATTGAGTATGATCATTATACAGATATAATAAAGAAACATAATTCTGCAAGATATGTGTATTGAGTATGCTTATTGTACAGATACAACAAAGAAACATAACTCTACAAGTTATGAGTATTGAATATTCTCATTGTACAAATATAATAAAGAAACATGACTCTGCAAGGAATGTATATTGCGTATGCTCATTGTACAGAATCAATAAAGAAAAATAAATCCGCAAGGTATGTGTATGGAGTATGCTCATTGTGCAGATATAATAAAGAAACATATCTGTGCAAGGTATGTGTATTGAGTATGCTCATTTTACAGAAATAATAAAGAAACATAACTCTGCAAGGTATGTGTATTGAGTATACTCATTGTACTGATTACAGATATAATAAAGAACCATAACTCTGCAAGTTATGAGTATGGAGTTTGCTCATTATACATATATAATAAAGAACCATAACTCTGCAAGGTACGAGTATTGAGTATGCAAATTGTACAGATATAATAAAGAAACATAAATCTGCTAGGTATGTGTATTGAGAATGCTCATTGTACAGATATAATAAAGGACATAACTTTGCAATATATGTGTATTGAGTATTCTCATTGTACAGATATAATAAAGAAACATAACTCTGCAATAAATAGGACATACCTTGCAGATTTAGGTTTCTTCATTATATCTGTACAATGAAAATACTCAATAGTCAATATACGAACCTTGTAGAGTTATTTTTCTTTATTATATCTGTAAACTGAGCATACTCAATACACATACCTTGCAGAGTTATGGTTAATTATTATATATGTGCAATGAGCATACTCAATACACATACCTTGCACAGATATGTTTCTTTATTATATCTGTACAATGCGCAAACTCAATACTCATACCTTGTAGAGTTATGTTTCTTTATTATATCTGTACAATGAGCATACCCAATACACATACCTTGTAGAGTTATGTTTCTTTATTATATCTGTACAATGAGGATACTCAATACACATACCTTGTAGAGTTATGTTTCTTAATTAAATCTGTACAATTAGCATACACAATAGCCATACCTTGCAGAGTTATGTTTCTTTATTATATCTGTACAATGAGCATACTCAATATATAAATTCCAGAGTTATGTTTAATTATTATATCTGTGCAATGAGAATATTCAATACACATACCTTGCACAGATATGTTTCTTTATATATATCTGTACAATGAGAATACTCAATAAACATACCTTGCAGTGTTATGTTTGTTTATTGTATCTGTACAATGAGCATACACAATACCACATACCTTGCAGAGTTATGTTTCTTATTTATATATGTACACTGATCATACTGAATACAATTACCTTGTAGAGTTATTTTTCTTTATTATATCTGTACACTGAGCATTTGTAATAGAAATAACTTGCAGAGTTATGTTTCGTTATTATATCTGTGCAATGAGCCTACACTATAGACATACCTTGTAGAGTTAAGTGTCTTTATTATAACTGTACAATGAGTAAGTTCAATAAACATACCTTGCAGAGTTATGTTTCGTTATTATATCTGGTGATTGAGCTTACGCAATGCACATACCTTGCAGAGATAATATTTTATTATTTCTGTACAATGAGCATACTCAATACACATACCTTGCAGAGATATGTTTCTTTATTATGAATGTACAATGAGCATACTCAATACACATACCTTGCAGAGTTATGTTTCTTTATTATATCTGTACAATGAGCATACGCAATATACATACCTTGCAGAGTTATGTTTCTTTATTATATCTGTACAATGAGTAAGTTCAATAAACATACCTCGCAGAGTTATGTTTCGTTATTATATCTGGTGATTGAGCTTACGCAATGCACATACCTTGCAGAGATAATATTTTATTATTTCTGTACAATGAGCATACTCAATACACATACCTTGCAGAGATATGTTTCTTTATTATGAATGTACAATGAGCATACTCAATACACATACCTTGCAGAGTTATGTTTCTTTATTATATCTGTACAATGAGTAAGTTCAATAAACATACCTCGCAGAGTTTTGTTTCGTTATTATATCTGGTGATTGAGCTTACGCAATGCACATACCTTGCAGAGATAATATTTTATTATTTCTGTACAATGAGCAAACTCAATAGACATACCTTGCAGAGTTATGTTTCTTTATTATATCTGTTCAATTAGCATAGTCAATACACATACCTTGCAGAGTTATGTTTCTTTATTATATCTGTACAATGAGCATACACAATACACACACCTTGCAGAGTTATGTTTTTTTTATTATATCTGTACGATGAGCATACTCAAAACACATACCTTGCAGAGTTATGTTTCATTATTATATAAGTACAATGAGAATACTCAATACACATACCTTGCAGTGTCATATTTCTTCATTATATTTGTACAATGAGCATACACCATACACATACCTTGCAGAGTTATGTTTGTTTATTATATCTGTACAATGAGCATACTCAATACACATACCGTGCCGAGTTATCTTTCTTTATTATATCTGTATAATGACCATACTCAATATACAAATCTTGCTTAGATATGTTTCTTTATTATATCTGTACAATGAGCATACTCAATAAACATACCTTGCAGAGTTATGTTTGTTTATTGTATCTGTACAATGAGCATACACAATACACATACCTTGCATAGTTATGTTTCTTTAATATATCTGTACAATGAGCTTACTCAATGCACTTGCCTGCAGAGTTATGTTTCTTTATTATATCTCTAAAATGAGCATACTCTGTACACATACCTTGGAAAGATATATTTCTTTATTATATCTGTACAATGGGCATACACAATACACATACCTTGTAGAGTTATGTTTCTTTATTATATCTGTACAATGAGCTGACCCAATATACATACCTTCCAGAGTTATGCTTCTTTGTTATATCTGTACAATGTGCATACTCAATAAACATACCTTGCAGAGTTATATTTGTTTATTGTATCTGTACAATGAGCATACACAATACACATACCTTGCAGAGTTATATTTATTTAATATATCTGTACATTGAGCATACTCAATACACATGCCTTGCAGGTTATATTTCTTTATTTTAGCTGTACAATGAGCAGACTCAATGCACTTGCCTTGCAGAGTTATGTTTCTTTATTATATCTGTACAATGAGCATACTCATTACACATGCCTTGCAGGTTATATGTCTTTATTATATCTGTACAATGAGAATACTCAATATACATGCCTTGCAGAGTTATGTTTCTTTATTATATCAGTACAATGAGCATACCCCATACACATACCTTCTAGAGTTATGTTTCTTTTTTATATCTGTACAATGAGGATACTCAATACACATATCTTGTAGAGTTATGTTTCTTAATTAAATCTGTACAATGAGCATACACAATAGCCATACCTTGCAGAGTTATGTTTCTTTATTATATCTGTACAATGAGCATACTCAGTATATAAATAGCAGGGTTATGTTTCTTTATTATATTTGTAAAGTGACCATAGTCGATACACATACCTTGTAGAGCTATTTTTCTTTATTATATCTGTAAACTGAACATACTCAATACACATACCTTGCAGAGTTATATTTCTCTATTATATCTGTGCAATGAGCATTCTCAATACACTTACCTTGCACAGTTATGTTTCTTTATTATATCTGTACAATGAGCACACACAATATACATACCATGCAGAGTTGTGTTTCTTTATTATATCTGTACAATGAGCACACGTAATACACATATATTGCAGAGTTATGTTTCTTAATTATATATGTACACTGAGCATACTCAATACACATACCTTGTAGAGTTATGTTTCTTTATTATATCTGTACACTGTGCATTTTCAATAGACATACCTTGCAGAGTTATGGTTCGTTATTATATCTGTACAATGAGCATACACTATAGACATACCTTGTAGAGTTAAGTTTCTTTATTATAACTGTACAGTGAGCATACACAATACCTATACCTTGCAGAGTTATGTTTGTTTATTGTATATGTACATTGAGCATACACAATACACATACCTTGCAGAGTTGTGTTTCTTTAATATATCTGTACATTGAGCATACTCAATACACATGCCTTGCAGGTTATATTTCTTTATTATATCTGTACAATGAGCATACTCAATAGATATACATTGCAGAGTTATGTTTCTTTATTATATCTGTACAATGAGCATACATAATACACATACCGTGCAGAGTTATGTTTCTTTATTATATCTGTACAATGAGCATATTCAACACACATACCTTGCAGAGTTATATTTCTATATTATATCTGTACAATGAGCATTCTCAATACATATACCTTGCAGAGTTATGTTTCTTTATTTTATCTGTACAATGAGCATACTCATTACACATACCTTGCACAGTTATATTTCTTTATATTATCTGTACAATGAGCATACTTAATACACATACCTTGCAGAGTTATATTTCTTCATTATAACTGTACGATGAGCATACACAATACACATACTTTGCAGAGATATGTTTCTTTATTATTAATGTATAATGAGCATACGCAATATACATACATTGCAGGGTTTTGTTTCTTTGTTATATCTGTACAATGAGCATATTCAATAAACATACCTTGCAGAGTTATGTTTCGTTATTATATCTGGTAATTGAGCTAACGCAATAAACATACCTTGCAGAGATTTTTTTTTATTATATCTGTACAATGAGCGAACACAATAGAAATACCTTGCCGAGTTATGTTTCTTTATTATATCTGTACAATGCGCATACTCAATATACATACCTTGTAGAGTTATGTTTCTTTATTATATCTGTACAATGATCATACTCAATACACATATCTGGTAGAGTTATGTTTCTTTAATATATTTGTAAAAAGGGCATACTCTGTACACATACTTTGCAGAGATATATTTCTTTATTATATCTGTCCAATGAACATACTCAATACACATACCTTGAAGAGTTATGTTTCTTTACTATATCTGTACAATGAGCATACCCATTAGACATACATTGCAGAGCTATGTTTCTTTATTATATCTGAACAATGAGCATACTCAATAAACATAACTTGCAGAGTTATGGTTCTTTATTATATCTGTAAAATGAGCATACTCAAAACACATACCTTGTAGAGTTATGTTTCCTAATTATATGTTTCCTAATTATATCTGTACAACGAGCATACATAATAGACATACATTGCAGAGTTGTGTTTCTGTATTATATCTGTACAATGGGCATACTCAATATACATACATTGCAGAGTTATGTTTCTTCATTATATCTGTAAACTGAGCATACTTAATACACATACCTTGTAGTGTTATGTTTCTTTATTATATCTGTACAATGAGCATACTCAATACACATACCTTGCCGAGTTATCTTTCTTTATTATATCTGTATAATGAGCATACTCAATACAAATGCCTTGCACGTTATATTCTTTTATTATATTTGTAAAAAAAGCATACTCAAAATACATACCTTGTAGAGTTATGTTTCTTAATTATATCTGTACAACGAGCATACATAATAGACACACAGTGCAGGGTTGTGTTTCTGTATTATATCTGTACAATGGGCATACTCAATATACATACATTGCAGAGTTATGTTTCTTCATTATATCTGTATACTGACCATAGTCAATACACATACCTTGTAGAGTTATGTTACTTTATTATATCTGTAAACTGAGCGTACTCAATAAACATACCTTGTAGTATTATGTTTCTTTATTATATATGTACAATGAGCATACTCAATACACATACCTTGCCGAGTTATCTTTCTTTATTATATCTATATAATGAGCATACTCAATATACATACCATGCCTAGTTATGTTTCTGTATTATATCTGTACAATGAGCATACTCAATAAACATACCTTGCAGAGTTATGTTTGATTATTGTATCAGTACCATCAGCATGCACAATACAAACACCTTGCAGAGTTATGTTGCTGTACAATGAGCATACTCAATGCACATGCCTGGAGAGTTATATTTCTTTATTATATCTGTAAAATGAGCATACTCTGTACACATACTTTGCAGAGATATATTTCTTTATTCTATCTGTACAATGGGCATACACATTACACATACCTTGTAGAGTTATGTTTCTTTATTATATCTGTACAATGAGCATACTCAATACACATAACTTCCAGAGTAATGCTTCTTTATTATATCTGTACAATGAGCATATTCAATACACATACCTTGCAGAGTTATGCTTCGTTATTATATCTTTACAATGAGCATACTCAACACATACCTTGCAGATTTATGTTTCCTTATTATATCTGTATAATGAGCATACTCAATATACATACCAGGCAGAGTTATGTTTCTTTATTATATCTGTACAATGATCATACTCAATACACATACCTGGTAGAGTTATGTTTCTTTATTATATCTGTAAAAAGAGCATACTCTGTACACATACCTTGCAGAGATATATTTCTTTATTATATCTGTATAATGGGCATACACAATACACATACCTTGTAGAGTTATGTTTCTTTATTATATCTGTACAATGATCATTCTCAATATACATCCTTCCAGACTCATGCTTCTTTATTATATCTGTACAATGAGCATAAAGAATACACATACCGTGCAGAGTTATGTTTCGTTATTATATCTATACAATGAGCATACTCAATACAACACCTTGCAGAGTTATGTTACATTATTATATTTGTCTAATGAGCATACTCAATACACGTACCTTGTAGATATATGTTTCTTTATTATATCTGTACAATTTTCATACTCAATATACATACATTGCAGAGTTATGTTTCTTCATTATATCTATACACTGACCATAGTCAATACACATACCTTGTAGAGTTATGTTTCTTTATTATATCTGTAAACTGAGCATACTCAATACACATACCTTGTAGTATTATGTTTCTTTATTATATCTGTACAATATGCATACTCCATACACATACCTTGCCGAGTTATCTTTCTTTATTATATCTATATAATGAGCATACTCAATATACATACCATGCTTAGTTATGTTTCTGTATTATATCTGTACAATGAGCATACTCAATAAACATACCTTGCAGAGTTATGTTTGATTATTGTATCAGTACAATGAGCATGCACAATACACACACCTTGCAAAGTTATGTTTCTTTAATATATCTGTACAATGAGCATACTCAATGCACATGCCTGGAGAGTTATGTTTCTTTATTATATCTGTAAAATGAGCATACTCTGTACACATACTTTGCAGAGATATATTTCTTTATTATATCTGTACAATGGGCATACACAATACACATACCTTGTAGAGTTATGTTTCTTCATTATATCTGTACAATGAGCATACTCAATAGACATAACTTCCAGAGTAATGCTTCTTTATTAAATCTGTACAATGAGCATATTCAATACACATACCTTGCAGAGTTATGTTTCGTTATTATATCTGAACAATGAGCATACTCAAAACATACCTTGCAGAGTTATGTTTCTTTATTATATTTGTATAATGAGCATACTCAATATATATACCTTGCAGAGTTATGTTTCTTTATTGTATCTGTATAATGAGCATACTCAATATAAATACCTTGCAGAGATATGTTTCGTTATTATATCTGTACAATGAGCATACTCAAAGCACATGCCTTGCAGAGATATTTTTCTTTATTATATCTGTACATTCATCATACTCAATACACATACCTTGCAGAGGTATGCTTCTTTATTATATCTGTACAATGAGCATACTCAATATACTTATCTTGCAGAGTTATGTTTCTTTATAACATCTGTACAATGAGCATACTCAATATACAAACATTGTAGAGTTATGTTTCTTTATTATATATGTACAATGAGCATACGCAATACAAATACCTTGCAGAGTTATCTTTCTTTATAATATCTGAACAATGAGCATACACAATACACATACCTTGCAGAGTAATGTTTCTTTATAATATATGTACTATGAGCATACTCAATACACATACCTTGCAGTGTTATATTTCTTTATTATAACTGTACAATGAGCATACACCATATACATACCTTGCTAAGATATGATTCTTTATCATATATGTACAATGAGCATACTCAATGCACATACCTTCCAGAGTTATGTTTCTTTATTATATCTGTACAATGAGAATACTCAATACACATAACTTGTAGAGTTTTGTTTCTTTGTTGTATCTGTACAATGAGCAAACTCAATAAACATACCTTGCAGAGATATCTTTCTTTATTATATCTGTATAATGAGCATATTCAATACACATACCTTGCAGAGTTATGCTTCGTTATTATATCTGTACAATTAGCATATTCAATACACATACCTTGCAGAGTTATGCTTCGTTATTATATCTGTACAATGAGCATACTCAACACATACCTTGCAGATTTATGTTTCCTTATTATATCTGTATAATGAGCATACTCAATATACATACCAGGCAGAGTTATGTTTCTTTATTATATCTGTACAATGATCATACTCAATACACATATCTGGTAGAGTTATGTTTCTTTATTATATCTGTAAAAAGAGCATACTCTGTACACATACCTTGCAGAGATATATTTCTTTATTATATCTGTACAATGGGCATACACAATACACATACCTTGTAGAGTTATGTTTCTTTATTATATCTGTACAATGATCATTCTCAATATACATCCTTCCAGACTCATGCTTCTTTATTATATCTGTACAATGAGCATAAAGAATACACATACCGTGCAGAGTTATGTTTCGTTATTATATCTATACAATGAGCATACTCAATACAACACCTTGCAGAGTTATGTTACTTTATTATAGCTGTCTAATGAGCATACTCAATACACATACCTTGTAGATTTATGTTTCGTTATTATATCTGTACAATTTTCATACTCAATATACATACATTGCAGAGTTATGTTTCTTCATTATATCTGTACACTGACCATAGTCAATACACATACCTTGTAGAGTTATGTTTCTTTATTATATCTGTAAACTGAGCATACTCAATACACATACCTTGTAGTATTATGTTTCTTTATTATATCTGTACAATAAGCATACTCAATACACATACCTTGCCGATATATCTTTCTTTATTATATCTATATAATGAGCATACTCAATATACATACCATGCTTAGTTATGTTTCTGTATTATATCTGTACAATGAGCATACTCAATAAACATACCTTACAGAGTTATGTTTGATTATTGTATCAGTACAATTAGCATGCACAATACACACACCTTGCAGAGTTATGTTTCTTTAATATATCTGTACAACGAGCATACTCAATGCACAAGCCTGGAGAGTTATATTTCTTTATTATATCTGTAAAATGAGCATACTCTGTACACATCCTTTGCAGAGATATATTTCTTTATTATATCTGTACAATGGGCATACACAATACACATACCTTGTAGAGTTATGTTTCTTTATTATATCTGTACAATGAGCATACTCAATAGACATAACTTCAATAGTAATGCTTCTTTATTAAATCTGTACAATGAGCATATTCAATACACATACCTTGCAGAGTTATGTTTCGTTATTATATCTGTACAATGAGCATACTCAAAACATACCTTGCAGAGTTATGTTTCTTTATTATATTTGTATAATGAGCATACTCAATATAAATACCTTGCAGAGTTATGTTTCTTTATTATATCTGTATAATGAGCATACTCAATATAAATACCTTGCAGTGATATGTTTCGTTATTATATCTGTACAATGAGCATACTCAAAGCATATGCCTTGCAGAGATATTTTTCTTTATTATATCTGTACATTGAGCATACTCAATACACATACCTTGCAGAGGTATGCTTGTTTATTATATCTGTACAATGAGCATACTCAATATACTTATCTTGCAGAGTTATGTTTCTTTATAACATCTGTACAATGAGCATACTCAATATACAAACCTTGTAGAGTTATGTTTCTTTATTATATCTGTACAATGAGCATACTCAATACAAATACCTTGCAGAGTTATCTTTCTTTATAATATCTGAACAATGAGCATACACAATAAACATACCTTGCAGAGTAATGTTTCTTTATAATATATGTACTATGAGCATACTCAATACACATACCTTGCAGAGTTATATTTCTTTATTATAACTGTACAATGAGCATACACCATATACATACCTTGCAAAGATATGATTCTTTATCATATATGTACAATGAGCATACTCAATGCACATACCTTCCAGAGTTATGTTTCTTTATTATATCTGTACAATGAGAATACTTAATACACATAACTTGTAGAGTTTTGTTTCTTTGTTGTATCTGTACAATGAGCAAACTCAATAAACATACCTTGCAGATTTATCTTTCTTTATTATATCTGTATAATGAGCATACTCAATATAAATACCTTGCTTAGATATGTTTCTTTATTATATCTGTACAATGAGCATAAACGAATACACATACCTTGCAGAGTTATGTTTGTTTATTGTATCTGTACAATTAGCATGCACAAAACACATACCTTGCAGAGTTATGTTTCTTTAATATATCTGTACAATGTGCATACTCAATGCACATGCCTGCAGAGTTATGTTTCTTTATTAATAACTGTAAAATGAGCATACTCTGTACACATACCTCGCAGAGATATATTTCTTTATTATATGTGTACAATGGGCATACACAATACACATACCTTGTACAGTTATGTTTCTTTATTACATCTGTACAATGAGCATACTCAATATACATAACTTCCAGAGTTATGCTTCTTTATTATATAGGTACAATGAGCATATTCAATATACATACCTTGCAGAGTTATGTTTCGTTATTATATCTGTACAATGAGCATACTCAATACAACACCTTGAAGAGTTATGTTTCTTTATTATATCTGTACAATGACCATACTCAATACACATACACTCCAGATTTATGTTTCATTATTATATCTGTACAATTTGCATACTCAATACAGGTACCTTGCAGAGTTATGTCTTTTTATTATATCTGTACAATGAGCATACTCAATACACATAACTTGCAGAGTTATGGTTCTTTATTATATCTGTACAATGAACATACTCAATACTCATACCTTGCAAAGTTATGTTTCTTTATTATATCTGTACAATGAGCATACTCAATACACATAACTTACAGAGTTATAGTTCTTTATTAAATCTGTACAATGAGCATACTCAAAACACATACCTTGTAGAGTTATGTTTCTTAATTATATCTGTACAACGAGCATACTCAACAGACATACATTGCAGAGTTGTTTTTCTTTATTATATCTGTACAATGGGCATACTCAATATACATACATTGCAGAGTTATATTTCTTCATTATATCTGTACAATGACCATAGTAAATACACATACCTTGTAGAGTTATGTTTCTTTATTATATCTGTAAACTGAGCATGCTCAAAACACATACCTTGTAGAGTTATGTTTCCTTATTATATCTGTACAATGAGCATACGCAATACACATACCTTGCAGATTTATCTTTCTTTATTATATCTGTATAATGAGCATACTCAATATACATACCTTGCTTAGATATGTTTCTTTATTATATCTGTACAATGAGCATACTCAATAAACATATCTTGCAGAGTTATGTTTGTTTATTGTATACGTACAGTGAGCATACACATTACACACACATTGCAGAGATATATTTCTTTAATATATCTGTACAATGAGCATACTCAATACACATGCCTTGCTGGTTATATGTATTTATTATATCTGTACAATGAGCATACTCAATACACAAGCCTTGCAGAGTTATGTTTCTTTATTATATCTGTATAATGAGCATACTCAATATACATACCTTGTTGAGTTATGTTTCTTTATTATATCTGTATAATAAGCATAGTCAATACACATACCTTGCAGAGTTATGTTTCTTTATTATATTTTAACAATCAGCATACTCAATACACATACATTGCAGAGTCATGTCCTTTATTATATCTGTACAATGAGCATACTAATTACACATGTATTGCAGATTGATGTTTCTTTATTATATCTGTACAATTTGCATGCTCAATACTGATACCTTGCAGAGTTATGGTTCTTTATTATATCTGTAGGATGAGAATACTCAATATACATAACTTGCAATGTTATGGTTCTTTATATCTGTAATCAGTACAATGAGCATACTCAATACACATACGTTGCAGTGTTATGTTTCTTTATTATATCTGTACAATGAGCATACTCAATACACATACCTTGCACAGATATGTTTCTTTATTATATCTGCACAATGAGCATACTCCAATCACATACTTTGCAGAGTTATGTATCTTTGTTATATGTGCAATGAGCATACTCAATACACATACCTTGCAGTGTTATATTTCTTTATTATATCTGTACAATGAGCATACACCATATACATACTTTGCAAATCGATGATTCTTTATCATATCTGCACAATGAGCATACTCAATGCACATACCTTGCAGAGTTATGTTTCTTGATTATATCTGTACAATGCGAATACTCAATACACATAACTTGTAGCGTTATGTTTCTTTGTTGTATCTGTACAATGAGCATACTCAATACACATACCTAGCAGAGTTTTGTTTCTTTATTATATCTATAAAATTAGCATACTCTGTACACATACCTTGCAGAGATATATTTCTTTATTATATCTGTAAAATGGGCATACACAATACACATACCTTGCAGAGTTATGTTTCTTTATTATATCTGTACAATGAGCATACTCAATACACATTCCTTGCAGGGTTATCTTTCTTTTTTATATCTGTACATTGAGCATACTCAATACACATACCTTGCAGAGTTATGTTTCTTCTTTATATATGTACAATGAGCATATTCAATGCATATACATTGTAGAGTTCTGTTTCTTTATTATATCTGTACAATGAGCATACACAATACACATACCTTGCAGAGTTATGTTTCTTTATTATATCTGTACAATGAGCATACTCAATAGACATACCTACAGAGTTATGTTTCTTTATTATATCTGTACAATGATCATACTCAATACACATACCTTGTAGAGTTATGTTTTTTTATTTTATCTGTACAATGAGCATACTCAATATACATACCTTGCAGAGTTATGTTTCTTTATTATATCTGTACAATGAGCATATTCAATACACATACCTTGCACAGTTATATTTCTTTATTATATCTGTACAATGAGCATACACCATACACCTACCTTGCAGAGTTATGTTTCTTTATTATATCTGTACAATGATCATACTCAATACGCATACCTTGTTAAGTTATGTTTCTTTATTATATATGTACAATGAGCATACATCATACACATACCTCACAGAGTCATGTTTCTTTTTTATATCTGTAAAATGAGCATACTCAATACACATACATTTTAGTTATTTTTCTGTATTATATCTGTACAATGAACATACTTAATACACATACATTGTAGAATTATGTGTCTTTATTATTTCTGTACAATGAGCATACTCAATACACATACCTGGCAGAGTTATGTTTCTTTATTATATCTGTACAATGAGCATACTCAATACACATACCTGGCAGAGTTATATTTCTTTATTATATGTGTACAATGAGAATACTCAATACACATACATTTTAGAGTTATTTTTCTGTATTATATCTGTACAATGAACATACTCAATACACATACATTGTAGAATTTTGTGTCTTTATTATATCTGTACAATGAGCATACTCAATACACATACCTGGCAGAGTTATGTTTCTTTATTATATCTGTACAACGAGCATACTCAATACACATACCTGGCAGAGTTATATTTCTTTAGTATATGTGTACAATGAGCATACTCAATAAACATATCTTGCAAAGTTATGTTTATTTTATCTGTACAATACGCATACACAATACACATACCTTGCAGAGTTATGTTTCTTTATTATATCTGTACAATGAGCATACTCAATACACATGCATTGCAGGTTATATTTCTTTATTTTATCTGTACAATGAGCATACTCAATACACATGCCTTGCAGAGTTATGGTTCTTTATTATATCTGTACAATGAGCATCCTCAATATACATACCTTGCAGATCTATGTTTCTTTATTAAATCTGTACAACGAGCATATTCAGTACACATACCTTGTAGAGTTATGTTTCTTTATTAGATCTGTATAATGAGCATACTCAATATACAAACCTTGCAGAGATATGTTTCTCTATTATACCTGTACAATGAGCATACTCAATAGACATACCTTACAGAGTTATGTTTCTTTATTATATATGTACAATGAGCATATTCAGTACACATACCTTGTAGAGTTATGTTTCTTTATTAGATCTGTATAATGAGCACACTCAATATACATACCTTGCAGAGGTATGTTTCTTTATTATACCTGTACAATGAGCATACTCAATAGACTTACCTTACACAGTTATGTTTCTTTATTATACCTGTACAATGAGTATACTCAATAGACATACCTTACAGAGTTATGTTTCTTTATTATATCTGTACAATGATCATACTCAATACACATACCTTGTAGAGTTATGTTTCTTTATTATATCTGTACAATGAACAAATTCAATAAACAAACCTTGCAGAGTTATGTTTCTTGATTATATACATGTATGTACAATGAGCATATTCAATACACATACCTTGCAGAGTTATTATTCGTTATTATATCTGTACAATGAGCATACTCAATATACATACATTGCAGTGTTATGTTTCTTTATTATGTCTGTACAATGAGCATACACAATACACATACCTTGCTGTGTTATGTTTCTTTATTATATCTGTACAATGAGCATACTCAATGGATATGTCTTGCAGTGTTATGTTTCTTTATTATATCTGCACAATGAGCATACTCAATACACATACCTTGCAGGTTCAGTTTCTGTATTATATATGAACAATGAGCATACTCAATAGACATACCTTGCAGAGT
>JAWPHD010024927.1:0-17772 GCA_037043455.1 Cyrtodaria siliqua | reverse complement strand
ACACATATATATTCCGTTCTTACACATATATATTCAGTTCTTACACATATATATTCAGTTCTTACACATATATATTCAGTTCTTACACATATATATTCAGTTCTTACGCATATATATTCAGTTCTTACACATAATACTCAGTTCTTACGCATATATATTCCGTTTATACACATATATATTCATTTCTTACGCATATATATTCAGTTCTTACACATATATATTCAGTTCTTACACATATAAATTCAGTTCTTACACATATATATTCAGTTCTTACACATATATATTCAGTTCTTATGCATATATATTCAGTTCTTGCATATATATTCAGTTCTTACACGTATATATTCCGTTCTTACGCAAATATATTCAGTTCTTACACATATAGATTCAGTTCTTACACATATATATTCCGTTCTTACACATATATATTCAGTTCTTACACATATATATTCAGTTCTTACACATATATATTCAGTTCTTACACATGTATATGCAGTTCTTACACTTACATATTCCATTCTTACGCATATATATTCCGTTCTTACACATATATATTCAGTTCTTACACATATATATTCCGTTCTTACGCATATATATTCCGTTCTTACGCATATATATTCCGTTCTTACACATATATAGTCAGTTCTTAAACATATATATTCAGTTCTTACACATATATATTCAGTTCTTACAAATATATATTCCGTTCTTACGCATATATATTCAGTTCTTACGCATATATTCAGTTCTTACACATATATATTCAGTTCTTACGCATATATATTCAGTTCTTACACATATATACTCAGTTTTTACGCATATATATTCCGTTCTTACACATATACATTCAGTTCTTACGCATATATATTCAGCTCTTACACATATATATTCAGTTCTTTACACATATATACTCAGTTCTTACGCATATATATTCCGTTTATACACATATATATTCAGTTCTTACGCATATCTATTCAGCTCTTACAAATATATATTCAGTTCTTACACATATATTCAGTTCTTACACATATATATTCAGTTCTTACGCCTATATATTCAGTTCTTGCATATATATTCAGTTCTTACACATATATATTCAGTTCTCACACATATATATTCAGTTCTTACGCATATATATTCAGTTCTTACACATATATTCAGTTCTTACACATATATATTCCGTTCTTACGCATATATATTCAGTTCTTGCATATATATTCAGTTCTTACACATATATATTCAGTTCTTACACATATATATTCAGTTCTTACGCATATATATTCCGTTCTTACGCATATATATTCCGTTCTTACACATATATATTCAGTTCTTACACATATATATTCAGTTCTTACAAATATATATTCCGTTCTTACGCATATATATTCAGTTCTTACGCATATATTCAGTTCTTACACATATATATTCAGTTCTTACGCATATATATTCAGTTCTTACACATATATACTCAGTTTTTACGCATATATATTCCGTTCTTACACATATACATTCAGTTCTTACGCATATATATTCAGCTTTTACACATATATATTCAGTTCTTACACATATATATTCAGTTCTTACACATATATATTCAGTTCTTACACATATATATTCAGTTCTTACACATATATATGCAGTTCTTACACATACATATTCCATTCTTATGCATATACATTCCGTTCTTACACATATATATTCAGTTCTTACACATATATATTCGGTTCTTACACATATATATTCCGTTCTTACGCATATATATTCCGTTCTTATGCATATATATTCCGTTCTTACGCATATATATTCCGTTCTTACGAAAATATATTCCGTTCTTACGCATATATATTCAGTTCTTACACATATATATATTCAGTTCTTACACATATATATTCAGTTCTTACACATATATATTCAGTTCATACGCATATATATTCCGTTCTTACGCATATATATTCCGTTCTTACGCATATATATTCAGTTCTTAGGCATATATATTCCGTTCTTATGCATATATATTCAGTTCTTACACATATATATTCCGTTCTTACACATATATATTCAGTTCTTACACATATATATTCAGTTCTTACACATATATATTCAGTTCTTACACATATATATTCAGTTCTTACGCATATATATTCAGTTCTTACACATATATACTCAGTTCTTACGCATATATATTCCGTTTATACACATATATATTCATTTCTTACGCATATATATTCAGTTCTTACACATATATATTCAGTTCTTACACATATAAATTCAGTTCTTACACATATATATATTCAGTTCTTACACATATATATTCAGTTCTTATGCATATATATTCAGTTCTTGCATATATATTCAGTTCTTACACGTATATATTCCGTTCTTACGCAAATATATTCAGTTCTTACACATATAGATTCAGTTCTTACACATATATATTCAGTTATTACACATATATATTCAGTTCTTACACATATATATTCAGTTCTTACGCATATATATTCCGTTCTTACGCATATATATTCCGTTCTTACACATATATATTCAGTTCTTAAACATATATATTCAGTTCTTACACATATATATTCAGTTCTTACACATATATATTCAGTTCTTACGCATATATGTTCAGTTCTTACACATAAATACTCAGTCCTTACACATATATATTCAGTTCTTACACATATATATTCAGTTCTTACGCATATATATTCCGTTCTGACGCATATATATTCCGTTCTTACGCATATATATTCAGTTCTTAGGCATATATATTCAGTACTTATGCATATATATTCAGTTCTTACACATATATATTCCGTTCTTACACATATATATTCAGTTCTTACACATATATATTCAGTTCCTACACATATATATTCAGTTCTTACACATATATATTCAGTTCTTACGCATATATATTCAGTTCTTACACATATATACTCAGTTCTTACGCATATATATTCCGTTTATACACATATATATTCAGTTCTTACGCATATATATTCCGTTCTTACACATATATATTCAGTTCTTACGCATATATATTCAGCTCTTACACATATATATTCAGTTCTTACACATATATATTCAGTTCTTACACAAATATATTCAGTTCTTACACATATATATTCAGTTCTTACACATATATATTCAGTTCTTACACATATATATTCAATTATTACACATATATATTCAGTTGTTTCACATATATATTCAGTTCTTACACATATATATTCCGTTCTTACAAATATATATTCCGTTCTTACGCATATATATTCAGTTCTTACGCATATATTCAGTTCTTACGCATATATTCAGTTCTTACGCATACATATTCAGTTCTTACACATATATATTCAGTTTTTACACATATATATTCCGTTCTTACACATATATATTTCGTTCTTACGCATATATATTCAGTTCTTACACATATATATTCCGTTCTTACACATATATATTCAGTTCTTACACATATATATTCAGTTCTTACACATATATATTCAGTTCTTACACATATATATTTCGTTCTTACGCATATATATTCCGTTCTTACACATATATATTCCGTTCTTACACATATATATTCAGTTCTTACACATATATATTCAGTTCTTACACATATATATTCAGTTCTTACACATATATATTCAGTTCTTACGCATATATATTCAGTTCTTACACATATATACTCAGTTCTTACGCATATATATTCCGTTTATACACATATATATTCAGTTCTTACGCATATATATTCAGCTCTTACACATATATATTCAGTTCTTACACATATATATTCAGTTCTTACACATATATATTCTGTTCTTACACATATATATTCCGTTCTTACGCATATATATTCAGTTCTTGCATATATATTCAGTTCTTACACATATATATTCCGTTCTTACGCGTATATATTCCGTTCTTACACATATATATTCAGTTCTTAAACATATATATTCAGTTCTTACACATATATATTCAGTTCTTACAAATATATATTCCGTTCTTACGCATATATATTCAGTTCTTACGCATATATTCAGTTCTTACACATATATTCAGTTCTTACGCATATATATTCAGTTCTTACACATATATACTCAGTTTTTACGCATATATATTCAGTTCTTACACATATACATTCAGTTCTTACGCATATATATTCAGCTCTTACACATATATATTCAGTTCTTACACATATATATTCAGTTCTTACACATATATATTCAGTTCTTACACATATATATTCCGTTCTTACGCATATATATTCCGTTCTTACGCATATATATTCAGTTCTTACACATATATATTCAGTTCTTACACATATATATTCAGTTCTTACACATATATATTCAGTTCTTACGCATATATATTCCGTTCTTACGCTTATATATTCCTTTCTTACGCATATATATTCAGTTATTAGGCATATATATTCCGTTCTTATGCATATATATTCAGTTCTTACACATATATATTCCGTTCTTACACATATATATTCAGTTCTTACACATATATATTCAGTTCTTACACATATATATTCAGTTCTTGCACATGTATATGCAGTTCTTACACTTACATATTCCATTCTTACGCATATATATTCCGTTCTTACACATATATATTCAGTTCTTACACATATATATTCCGTTCTTACGCATATATATTCCGTTCTTACGCATATATATTCCGTTCTTACACATATATAGTCAGTTCTTAAACATATATATTCAGTTCTTACACATATATATTCAGTTCTTACAAATATATATTCCGTTCTTACGCATATATATTCAGTTCTTACGCATATATTCAGTTCTTACACATATATTTACTAGTTCTTACGCATATATATTCAGTTCTAACACATATATACTCAGTTTTTACGCATATATATTCCGTTCTTACACATATACATTCAGTTCTTACGCATATATATTCAGCTCTTACACATATATATTCAGTTCTTACACATATATACTCAGTTCTTACGCATATATATTCCGTTTATACACATATATATTCAGTTCTTACGCATATATATTCAGCTCTTACACATATATATTCAGTTCTTACACATATATTCAGTTCTTACACATATATATTCCGTTCTTACGCATATATATTCAGTTCTTGCATATATATTCAGTTCTTACACATATATATTCAGTTCTTACACATATATATTCAGTTCTTACGCATATATATTCAGTTCTTACACATATATTCAGTTCTTACACATATATATTCTGTTCTTACGCATATATATTCAGTTCTTGCATATATATTCAGTTCTTACACATATATATTCAGTTCTTACACATATATATTCAGTTCTTACGCATATATATTCCGTTCTTACGCATATATATTCCGTTCTTACACATATATATTCAGTTCTTAAACATATATATTCAGTTCTTACACATATATATTCAGTTCTTACAAATATATATTCCGTTCTTACGCATATATATTCAGTTCTTACGCATATATTCAGTTCTTACACATATATATTCAGTTCTTACGCATATATATTCAGTTCTTACACATATATACTCAGTTTTTACGCATATATATTCCGTTCTTACACATATACATTCAGTTCTTACGCATATATATTCAGCTCTTACACATATATATTCAGTTCTTACACATATATATTCAGTTCTTACACATATATATTCAGTTCTTACACATATATATTCCGTTCTTACGCATATATATTCCGTTCTTACGCATATATATTCCGTTCTTAAACATATATATTCAGTTCTTACACATATATATTCAGTTCTTACACATATATATTTAGTTCTTACGCATATATATGCCGTTCTTAAGCACTTATATTCCGTTCTTACGCATATATATTCAGTTCTTAGGCATATATATTCCGTTCTTATGCATATATATTCAGTTCTTACACATATATATTCAGTTCTTACACATATATATTCAGTTCTTACACATATATATTCAGTTCTTACACATATATATTCAGTTCTTACACATATATATGCAGTTCTTACACATACATATTCCATTCTTACGCATATATATTCCGTTCTTACACATATATATTTAGTTCTTACGCAAATATATTACGTTCTTATGCATATATATTCCGTTCTTACGCATATATATTACGTTCTTATGCATATATATTCCGTTCTTACGCATATATATTCAGTTCTTACACATGTATATTCAGTTCTTACACATATATATTCAGTTCTTACACATATATATTCAGTTCTTACGCATATATATTCCGTTCTTACGCATATATATTCCGTTCTTACACATATATATTCAGTTCTTACACATATATATTCCGTTCTTACGCATATATATTCCGTTCTTATGCATATATATTCCGTTCTTACGCATATATATTCCGTACCTACGAATATATATTCCGTTCTTACGCATATATATTCCGTTCTTACGCATATATATTCAGTTCTTACACATATATATTCAGTTCTTACACATATATATTCAGTTCTTACACATATATATTCAGTTCTTACGCATATATATTCCGTTCTTACGCATATATATTCAGTTCTTAGGCATATATATTCCGTTCTTATGCATATATATTCAGTTCTTACACATATATATTCCGTTCTTACACATATATATTCAGTTCTTACACATATATATTCAGTTCCTACACATATATATTCAGTTCTTACACATATATATTCAGTTCTTACGCATATATATTCAGTTCTTACACATATATACTCAGTTCTTACGCATATATATTCCGTTTATACACATATATATTCATTTCTTACGCATATATATTCAGTTCTTACACATATATATTCAGTTCTTACACATATAAAATCAGTTCTTACACATATATATTCAGTTCTTACACATATATATTCAGTTCTTATGCATATATATTCAGTTCTTGCATATATATTCAGTTCTTACACATATATATTCCGTTCTTACGCAAATATATTCAGTTCTTACACATATAGATTCAGTTCTTACACATATATATTCAGTTATTACACATATATATTCAGTTCTTACACATATATATTCAGTTCTTACGCATATATATTCCGTTCTTACGCATATATATTCCGTTCTTACACATATATATTCAGTTCTTAAACATATATATTCAGTTCTTACACATATATATTCAGTTCTTACACATATATATTCAGTTCTTACGCATATATGTTCAGTTCTTACACATAAATACTCAGTCCTTACACATATATTTTCAGTTCTTACACATATATATTCAGTTCTTACGCATATATATTCCGTTCTTACGCATATATATTCCGTTCTTACGCATATATATTCAGTTCTTAGGCATATATATTCCGTTCTTATGCATATATATTCAGTTCTTACACATATATATTCCGTTCTTACACATATATATTCAGTTCTTACACATATATATTCAGTTCCTACACATATATATTCAGTTCTTACACATATATATTCAGTTCTTACGCATATATATTCAGTTCTTACACATATATACTCAGTTCTTACGCATATATATTCCGTTTATACACATATATATTCAGTTCTTACGCATATATATTCAGCTCTTACACATATATATTCAGTTCTTACACATACATATTCAGTTCTTACACATATATATTCAGTTCTTACTCATATATATTCCGTTCTTACGCATATATATTCAGTTCTTGCATATATATTCAGTTCTTACGCATATATATTCCGTTTTTACACATATATATTCAGTTCTTAAACATATATATTCCGTTCTTAAGCATATATATTCAGTTCTTACGCATATATTCAGTTCTTACACATATATATTCAGTTCTTACCCGCATATATATTCAGTTCTTACACATATATACTCAGTTTTTACGCATATATATTCCGTTCTTACACATATACATTCAGTTCTTACGCATATATATTCAGCTCTTACACATATATATTCAGTTCTTACACATATATATTCAGTTCTTACACATATATATTCAGTTCTTACACATATATATTCCGTTCTTACGCATATATATTCCGTTATTACGCATTATATATTCAGTTCTTACACATATATATTCAGTTCTTACACATATATATTCAGTTCTTACACATATATATTCAGTTCTTACGCATATATATTCCGTTCTTAATCAGTTATATTCCGTTCTTACGCATATATATTCAGTTCTTAGGCATATAGATTCCGTTCTTATGCATATATATTCAGTTCTTACACATATATATTCCGTTCTTACACATATATATTCAGTTCTTACACATATATATTGAGTTCTTACACATATATATTCAGTTCTTACACATATATATGCAGTTCTTACACATACATATTCCATTCTTACGCATATATATTCCGTTCTTACGCATATATATTCAGTTCTTAAACATATATATTCAGTTCTTACACATATATATTCAGTTCTTACACATATATATTTAGTTCTTACGCATATATATGCCGTTCTTAAGCACTTATATTCCGTTCTTACGCATATATATTCAGTTCTTAGGCATATATATTCCGTTCTTATGCATATATATTCAGTTCTTACACATATATATTCCGTTCTTACACATATATATTCAGTTCTTACACATATATATTCAGTTCTTACACATATATATTCAGTTCTTACACATATATATGCAGTTCTTACACATACATATTCCATTCTTACGCATATATATTCCGTTCTTACACATATATATTTAGTTCTTACGCAAATATATTACGTTCTTATGCATATATATTCCGTTCTTACGCATATATATTACGTTCTTATGCATATATATTCCGTTCTTACGCATATATATTCAGTTCTTACACATGTATATTCAGTTCTTACACATATATATTCAGTTCTTACACATATATATTCAGTTCTTACGCATATATATTCCGTTCTTACGCATATATATTCCGTTCTTACACATATATATTCAGTTCTTACACATATATATTCCGTTCTTACGCATATATATTCCGTTCTTATGCATATATATTCCGTTCTTACGCATATATATTCCGTACCTACGAATATATATTCCGTTCTTACGCATATATATTCCGTTCTTACGCATATATATTCAGTTCTTACACATATATATTCAGTTCTTACACATATATATTCAGTTCTTACACATATATATTCAGTTCTTACGCATATATATTCCGTTCTTACGCATATATATTCAGTTCTTAGGCATATATATTCCGTTCTTATGCATATATATTCAGTTCTTACACATATATATTCCGTTCTTACACATATATATTCAGTTCTTACACATATATATTCAGTTCCTACACATATATATTCAGTTCTTACACATATATATTCAGTTCTTACGCATATATATTCAGTTCTTACACATATATACTCAGTTCTTACGCATATATATTCCGTTTATACACATATATATTCATTTCTTACGCATATATATTCAGTTCTTACACATATATATTCAGTTCTTACACATATAAAATCAGTTCTTACACATATATATTCAGTTCTTACACATATATATTCAGTTCTTATGCATATATATTCAGTTCTTGCATATATATTCAGTTCTTACACATATATATTCCGTTCTTACGCAAATATATTCAGTTCTTACACATATAGATTCAGTTCTTACACATATATATTCAGTTATTACACATATATATTCAGTTCTTACACATATATATTCAGTTCTTACGCATATATATTCCGTTCTTACGCATATATATTCCGTTCTTACACATATATATTCAGTTCTTAAACATATATATTCAGTTCTTACACATATATATTCAGTTCTTACACATATATATTCAGTTCTTACGCATATATGTTCAGTTCTTACACATAAATACTCAGTCCTTACACATATATTTTCAGTTCTTACACATATATATTCAGTTCTTACGCATATATATTCCGTTCTTACGCATATATATTCCGTTCTTACGCATATATATTCAGTTCTTAGGCATATATATTCCGTTCTTATGCATATATATTCAGTTCTTACACATATATATTCCGTTCTTACACATATATATTCAGTTCTTACACATATATATTCAGTTCTTACACATATATATTCAGTTCTTACGCATATATATTCAGTTCTTACACATATATACTCAGTTCTTACGCATATATATTCCGTTTATACACATATATATTCAGTTCTTACGCATATATATTCAGCTCTTACACATATATATTCAGTTCTTACACATACATATTCAGTTCTTACACATATATATTCAGTTCTTACTCATATATATTCCGTTCTTACGCATATATATTCAGTTCTTGCATATATATTCAGTTCTTACGCATATATATTCCGTTTTTACACATATATATTCAGTTCTTAAACATATATATTCCGTTCTTACGCATATATATTCAGTTCTTACGCATATATTCAGTTCTTACACATATATATTCAGTTCTTACGCATATATATTCAGTTCTTACACATATATACTCAGTTTTTACGCATATATATTCCGTTCTTACACATATACATTCAGTTCTTACGCATATATATTCAGCTCTTACACATATATATTCAGTTCTTACACATATATATTCAGTTCTTACACATATATATTCAGTTCTTACACATATATATTCCGTTCTTACGCATATATATTCCGTTATTACGCATATATATTCAGTTCTTACACATATATATTCAGTTCTTACACATATATATTCAGTTCTTACACATATATATTCAGTTCTTACGCATATATATTCCGTTCTTAAGCAGTTATATTCCGTTCTTACGCATATATATTCAGTTCTTAGGCATATAGATTCCGTTCTTATGCATATATATTCAGTTCTTACACATATATATTCCGTTCTTACACATATATATTCAGTTCTTACACATATATATTGAGTTCTTACACATATATATTCCGTTCTTACAAATATATATTCCGTTCTTACGCATATATATTCCGTTCTTATGCATATATATTCCGTTCTTACGCATATATATTCCGTTCTTACGAAAATATATTCCGTTCTTACGCATATATATTTAGTTCTTACACATATATATATTCAGTTCTTACACATATATATTCAGTTCTTACACATATATATTCAGTTCATACGCATATATATTCCGTTCTTACGCATATATATTCCGTTCTTACGCATATATATTCAGTTCTTAGGCATATATATTCCGTTCTTATGCATATATATTCAGTTCTTACACATATATATTCCGTTCTTACACATATATATTCAGTTCTTACACATATATATTCAGTTCTTACACATATATATTCAGTTCTTACACATATATATGCAGTTCTTACACATACATATTCCATTCTTATGCATATACATTCCGTTCTTACACATATATATTCAGTTCTTACACATATATATTCCGTTCTTACACATATATATTCCGTTCTTACGCATATATATTCCGTTCTTATGCATATATATTCCGTTCTTACGCATATATATTCCGTTCTTACGAAAATATATTCCGTTCTTACGCATATATATTCAGTTCTTACACATATATATATTCAGTTCTTACACATATATATTCAGTTCTTACACATATATATTCAGTTCATACGCATATATATTCCGTTCTTACGCATATATATTCCGTTCTTACGCATATATATTCAGTTCTTAGGCATATATATTCCGTTCTTATGCATATATATTCAGTTCTTACACATATATATTCCGTTCTTACACATATATATTCAGTTCTTACACATATATATTCAGTTCTTACACATATATATTCAGTTCTTACACATATATATTCAGTTCTTACGCATATATATTCAGTTCTTACACATATATACTCAGTTCTTACGCATATATATTCCGTTTATACACATATATATTCATTTCTTACGCATATATATTCAGTTCTTACACATATATATTCAGTTCTTACAGATATAAATTCAGTTCTTACACATATATATTCAGTTCTTACACATATATATTCAGTTCTTATGCATATATATTCAGTTCTTGCATATATATTCAGTTCTTACACGTATATATTCCGTTCTTACGCAAATATATTCAGTTCTTACACATATAGATTCAGTTCTTACACATATATATTCAGTTATTACACATATATATTCAGTTCTTACACATATATATTCAGTTCTTACGCATATATATTCCGTTCTTACGCATATATATTCCGTTCTTACACATATATATTCAGTTCTTAAACATATATATTCAGTTCTTACACATATATATTCAGTTCTTACACATATATATTCAGTTCTTACGCATATATGTTCAGTTCTTACACATAAATACTCAGTCCTTACACATATATATTCAGTTCTTACACATATATATTCAGTTCTTACGCATATATATTCCGTTCTTACGCATATATATTCCGTTCTTACGCATATATATTCAGTTCTTAGGCATATATATTCAGTACTTATGCATATATATTCAGTTCTTACACATATATATTCCGTTCTTACACATATATATTCAGTTCTTACACATATATATTCAGTTCCTACACATATATATTCAGTTCTTACACATATATATTCAGTTCTTACGCATATATATTCAGTTCTTACACATATATACTCAGTTCTTACGCATATATATTCCGTTTATACACATATATATTCAGTTCTTACGCATATATATTCCGTTCTTACACATATATATTCAGTTCTTACGCATATATATTCAGCTCTTACACATATATATTTAGTTCTTACACATATATATTCAGTTCTTACACAAATATATTCAGTTCTTACACATATATATTCAGTTCTTACGCATATATATTCAGTTCTTACACATATATATTCAGTTCTTACACATATATATTCAATTATTACACATATATATTCAGTTGTTTCACATATATATTCAGTTCTTACACATATATATTCCGTTCTTACAAATATATATTCCGTTCTTACAAATATATATTCCGTTCTTACGCATATATATTCAGTTCTTACGCATATATTCAGTTCTTACGCATATATTCAGTTCTTACGCATACATATTCAGTTCTTACACATATATATTCAGTTTTTACATATATATATTCCGTTCTTACACATATATATTTCGTTCTTACGCATATATATTCAGTTCTTACACATATATATTCCGTTCTTACACATATATATTCAGTTCTTACACATATATATTCAGTTCTTACACATATATATTCAGTTCTTACACATATATATTTCGTTCTTACGCATATATATTCCGTTCTTACACATATATATTCCGTTCTTACACATATATATTCAGTTCTTACACATATATATTCAGTTCTTACACATATATATTCAGTTCTTACACATATATATTCAGTTCTTACGCATATATATTCAGTTCTTACACATATATACTCAGTTCTTACGCATATATATTCCGTTTATACACATATATATTCAGTTCTTACGCATATATATTCAGCTCTTACACATATATATTCAGTTCTTACACATATATATTCAGTTCTTACACATATATATTCCGTTCTTACGCATATATATTCAGTTCTTGCATATATATTCAGTTCTTACACATATATATTCCGTTCTTACGCGTATATATTCCGTTCTTACACATATATATTCAGTTCTTAAACATATATATTCAGTTCTTACACATATATATTCAGTTCTTACAAATATATATTCCGTTCTTACGCATATATATTCAGTTCTTACGCATATATTCAGTTCTTACACATATATTCAGTTCTTACGCATATATATTCAGTTCTTACACATATATACTCAGTTTTTACGCATATATATTCAGTTCTTACACATATACATTCAGTTCTTACGCATATATATTCAGCTCTTACACATATATATTCAGTTCTTACACATATATATTCAGTTCTTACACATATATATTCAGTTCTTACACATATATATTCCGTTCTTACGCATATATATTCCGTTCTTACGCATATATATTCAGTTCTTACACATATATATTCAGTTCTTACACATATATATTCAGTTCTTACACATATATATTCAGTTCTTACGCATATATATTCCGTTCTTACGCTTATATATTCCTTTCTTACGCATAAATATTCAGTTATTAGGCATATATATTCCGTTCTTATGCATATATATTCAGTTCTTACACATATATATTCCGTTCTTACACATATATATTCAGTTCTTACACATATATATTCAGTTCTTACACATATATATTCAGTTCTTACACATGTATATGCAGTTCTTACACTTACATATTCCATTCTTACGCATATATATTCCGTTCTTACACATATATATTCAGTTCTTACACATATATATTCCGTTCTTACGCATATATATTCCGTTCTTACGCATATATATTCCGTTCTTACACATATATAGTCAGTTCTTAAACATATATATTCAGTTCTTACACATATATATTCAGTTCTTACAAATATATATTCCGTTCTTACGCATATATATTCAGTTCTTACGCATATATTCAGTTCTTACACATATATATTCAGTTCTTACGCATATATATTCAGTTCTTACACATATATACTCAGTTTTTACGCATATATATTCCGTTCTTACACATATACATTCAGTTCTTACGCATATATATTCAGCTCTTACACATATATATTCAGTTCTTACACATATATACTCAGTTCTTACGCATATATATTCCGTTTATACACATATATATTCAGTTCTTACGCATATATATTCAGTTCTTACACATATATTCAGTTCTTACACATATATATTCCGTTCTTACGCATATATATTCAGTTCTTGCATATATATTCAGTTCTTACACATATATATTCAGTTCTTACACATATATATTCAGTTCTTACGCATATATATTCAGTTCTTACACATATATTCAGTTCTTACACATATATATTCCGTTCTTACGCATATATATTCAGTTCTTGCATATATATTCAGTTCTTACACATATATATTCAGTTCTTACACATATATATTCAGTTCTTACGCATATATATTCCGTTCTTACGCATATATATTCCGTTCTTACACATATATATTCAGTTCTTAAACATATATATTCAGTTCTTACACATATATATTCAGTTCTTACAAATATATATTCCGTTCTTACGCATATATATTCAGTTCTTACGCATATATTCAGTTCTTACACATATATATTCAGTTCTTACGCATATATATTCAGTTCTTACACATATATACTCAGTTTTTACGCATATATATTCCGTTCTTACACATATACATTCAGTTCTTACGCATATATATTCAGCTCTTACACATATATATTCAGTTCTTACACATATATATTCAGTTCTTACACATATATATTCAGTTCTTACACATATATATTCCGTTCTTACGCATATATATTCCGTTCTTACGCATATATATTCAGTTCTTAAACATATATATTCAGTTCTTACACATATATATTCAGTTCTTACACATATATATTTAGTTCTTACGCATATATATGCCGTTCTTAAGCACTTATATTCCGTTCTTACGCATATATATTCAGTTCTTAGGCATATATATTCCGTTCTTATGCATATATATTCAGTTCTTACACATATATATTCCGTTCTTACACATATATATTCAGTTCTTACACATATATATTCAGTTCTTACACATATATATTCAGTTCTTACACATACATATGCAGTTCTTACACATACATATTCCATTCTTACGCATATATATTCCGTTCTTACACATATATATTTAGTTCTTAAGCAAATATATTACGTTCTTATGCATATATATTCCGTTCTTACGCATATATATTACGTTCTTATGCATATATATTCCGTTCTTAAGCATATATATTCAGTTCTTACACATGTATATTCAGTTCTTACACATATATATTCAGTTCTTACACATATATATTCAGTTCTTACGCATATATATTCCGTTCTTACGCATATATATTCCGTTCTTACACATATATATTCAGTTCTTACACATATGTATTCCGTTCTTACGCATATATATTCCGTTCTTATGCATATATATTCCGTTCTTACGCATATATATTCCGTACCTACCAATATATATTCCGTTCTTACGCATATATATTCCGTTCTTACGCATATATATTCAGTTCTTACACATATATATTCAGTTCTTACACATATATATTCAGTTCTTACACATATATATTCAGTTCTTACGCATATATATTCCGTTCTTACGCATATATATTCAGTTCTTAGGCATATATATTCCGTTCTTATGCATATATATTCAGTTCTTACACATATATATTCCGTTCTTACACATATATATTCTGTTCTTACACATATATATTCAGTTCCTACACATATATATTCAGTTCTTACACATATATATTCAGTTCTTACGCATATATATTCATTTCTTACACATATATACTCAGTTCTTACGCATATATATTCCGTCTATACACATATATATTCATTTCCTACGCATATATATTCAGTTCTTACGCATATATATTCAGTTCTTACACATATATATTCAGTTCTTACACATATAAATTCAGTTCTTAAACATATATATTCAGTTCTTACACATATATATTCAGTTCTTATGCATATATATTCAGTTCTTGCATATATATTCAGTTCTTACACATATATATTCCGTTCTTACGCAAATATATTCAGTTCTTACACATATAGATTCAGTTCTTACACATATATATTCAGTTATTACACATATATATTCAGTTCTTACACATATATATTCAGTTCTTACGCATATATATTCCGTTCTTACGCATATATATTCCGTTCTTACACATATATATTCAGTTCTTAAACATATATAATCAGTTCTTACACATATATATTGAGTTCTTACACATATATATTCAGTTCTTACGCATATATATTCAGTTCTTACACATAAATACTCAGTTCTTACACATATATATTCAGTTCTTACACATATATATTCAGTTCTTACACATATATATTCAGTTCTTACACATATATATTTCGTTCTTACGCATATATATTCCGTTCTTACACATATATATTCCGTTCTTACACATATATATTCAGTTCTTACACATATATATTCAGTTCTTACACATATATATTCAGTTCTTACACATATATATTCAGTTCTTACGCATATATATTCAGTTCTTACACATATATACTCAGTTCTTACGCATATATATTCCGTTTATACACATATATATTCAGTTCTTACGCATATATATTCAGCTCTTACACATATATATTCAGTTCTTACACATATGTATTCAGTTCTTACACATATATATTCCGTTCTTACGCATATATATTCAGTTCTTGCATATATATTCAGTTCTTACACATATATATTCCGTTCTTACGCGTATATATTCCGTTCTTACACATATATATTCAGTTCTTAAACATATATATTCAGTTCTTACACATATATATTCAGTTCTTACAAATATATATTCCGTTCTTACGCATATATATTCAGTTCTTACGCATATATTCAGTTCTTACACATATATTCAGTTCTTACGCATATATATTCAGTTCTTACACATATATACTCAGTTTTTACGCATATATATTCAGTTCTTACACATATACATTCAGTTCTTACGCATATATATTCAGCTCTTACACATATATATTCAGTTCTTACACATATATATTCAGTTCTTACACATATATATT
>JAWPHD010024926.1:0-17777 GCA_037043455.1 Cyrtodaria siliqua | reverse complement strand
TTTCTGATGTTTGCAACTCTTAAACTGTAAATTCAATGATGTTCATTAACCGAAAACAATGCTACTTATAGCTATGTTCCATGTTTATATCTTTGCTGTCACATTTAAAACTTAACACATGATTTATTTTCAGTATTGGCACTAAAATGCAGAACGTTAGTCTTTGTTTCATTTACAGACAGACATACGCAATTTTATACACTTATGAAGATTTAGTTAGCGTCACAATAGTCTTTGACAGCCAGCCTACACAAATCCGCATGTAATTGACGTCATGGAAAGCCGTATTGGCTTTATGCAGATACATCATTTGGTATTAATCATTCTGGAATAGGAGATATTCAACAATGGTGTTTACAAAGGCAATATACGACACACCATAATGATGTTCTATAATCGAGTTTCATAGTTTCAAAGTTGTTCTCGCATAACTGTACAGTAGGCATCTTAGTGTACCACGTTGATCCTATCCCAGTGAGTCCATGTGACCCCTATGGAGCACAATATACACTGATACTCACAAAATCATTACAATTTTATTGAGAAAGAGAAAAAGATATATGAACCGAATTATCCTCTCTCCCCAAACCCACTCACACCCACACTAACTCCCCCCACCCCCACAGACCACACACACACTCGCTGCATCCATCAAATATATACGCTGTAATTCCACTCATCAAAAGATGTTATATTGAGACATAATTAAAAACAATTTGACCCCCCAGTTACCCTCCACCCACCACCCCACTTTCCAAACTCCCAACCCCAGGCCGACGTTTTAAATAATAAATCATTAACAGATGCTGTGGATCACTTCTTTCACTTCATATACGAATATTATACCAATTGATTTCAAAAGTATGAAAAAATTCACATCATAACTGAATTATTAGTGTATTTGATGCCCCTTCCTTTAGGCACTACCTCAATTACGTAAGGAGAAAGACAAACGTATACAGTGTAATCCCATCATCATAATGTTTCATTTGAGACACAAAATTATAACTACACAAAAAACTCCAAATGTCCTCACCCCCGCCCCACCCCCGCAACCCCACCCCAACACACGCTCTCACACAACAACCCCACAAACATGGGCCCCGGGCGAGACGTTCGAGTTCGAAATATAAAATTGTTTAATATGTTTGTTTATCTTTCATAGACGATAACATACACCGATAGTTATGTGAAAGAATATCAGAAAAATGAAGGTGTAATTGAATTTTTAGTGTATTTGACCTTTTGACCCCGCCGAGGGACCCTGGGTGCGGAGCCATCCTCATAATGTTTCATTTGAGACATAATTACAAAAACAGACCCATATCCCAGCCCCCCCCCCACACACCACACACACCATGGCCCCCACCCACCGCCGGGCCCCCGGGCAGACGTCCGAGTTTGCGAAATAATAAAATCGTTTGATATGTTTGTTTATCTTTCAAAGACGATTACATATACCCAAGTTATGTGCAAAAAAATGGAGAAAATGACGAGTGTAATTGAATTTTTAGTGTATTTGACCTTTTGATGAGGCCGCTGGCTCGGAGCCAACAATAATGTTGCTCTTGCACGCACATCATCATATGTGGTGAAGTCATAACCCTAAGTTGGTTGAATTCGTTAAGTGGTGTAGGAGGAAATACGGGTAACGGGACGGACGGACGGAGGCGATTTTAATATGCCCTGTTTTGTTTTTCAAAACGTGGGGTATAAAGATTGTTTGGGTCCGCATGTTCTCTACGACACCGTTTTATACTAAAATCCTCAATGGGATGGGGCGATCTGACACGACATACATGTATAAACCAATAAGTACCATGTAATCATTCAAGTAAGTGTAGGGCAGGTTCGCTGGGTTCCTAAGTATCCTTCCCCACTCTCATTGGCGGCTCTAAATACATATTATAATGTATTGATGAAGAAGAAGAAGAACATTTATTGTGCCTCGTATTTTGTAATGTGTTGATGAAAGGTTAAATAACATGCAATGCTCCTCGAAGGAAGAACATATGCAAGTTCACACAATGATAGCGGGACAATGGGAGAAAGTGTAGCAGTATCAAGTACCAACTAACTCATCGTCATTCAAACTATAGTTATTGCCGTTTTGCAAGTGTGTATAACTAATAATTCTTGTGCGCGGAGCATAATCCGTACGTACGTCCGGATATTTTTTGTAATTGGTTTTGGCTTGTCTAGAATGTTTTTTTAACGCCAATTTAGCAAATGTTAGCCCAAACATGACCGGTGTGTTTTTTTGTGCTTGAGAGCAGACCCACCCCATTTTCCCTGGATAGAACCAGAACTGTGTAAACCCTGTTTAACGGCTCATCATCACGTTATAGGTTATTCGGAGATGCCCAAGAGAGAGGAGAATGACTAAAATAAAAATTAATCTGAGAGCTTGCGCCTCCCGCCCTTCTGAAGAAAACATCCAAAAGTTGTGTCGCATTAATACAGCATGGTCTATCTGTCATTTGTCATATTCGTTTTCTAAAACAATAAAACGAGATTCATTCACTCTCTTATTACTTCACTGGTTTTGGCATAGCAGTTATCTTTCGAGACCCAAATGTTTGCATAGATAACCCCTAATAATATTGATTATGACATTGTCAATTTTACAGCAGTTTTGTTCGTCGAAAATGTTCAATTATATTTAGTTACCTCATGATATGTTTACGTCACTACACCAATTATTAACACAGAGATCCCAGTCATTATTAAAAGCACGCTTAACCTATTGTCACTAAAACGTAAACACTATATACCAACATGCGCAACTGATACCCATTGTCTGTATACACCATTAATCGCCGGCGTGGGACAAAATCTGTATACACCTAGGAAGTATCTAGATGCCCTATTTTTCACATTATCAATGAACTGGTACTGTTTAAACCCCCCCAAACCAGACGAACTATAGTCAAAGATTAGGTACTACACAGTTGTAGAATAGTTTTTCCGTATGATTTTAAAAACCTAATTCTTTAAGTTGATGCATTTTTGAGAGTTACGCTTCCTAAAGTCCGACCCGCTCTACTACGTTGTCCAATCTCAAAAGTGATTTGGTAAATAACGACTTACAGTATAAAGTGTAAAACCACATTTTAGCTTATTCTTTGATTTTAAGCAGTGGTGTTAAAGTTGTCTTTCTATTCTAGACCTATATTTATGAAATTAAGTTTATGTAAGTGGCAAATATTTAAATACCAAACATATGCAAAATATCTCGGTCAAGAATCACCTGTCGTCTCATCATTTACTAACCCAGACAGTTTTCTCTCAAATTTTCAAGTTATTTGCCTAAAAATGGTGAAGGGAGAGATTCCCAAAAATTTCAGACGTTTAACATTGCATAAGGCGTCCAGTTGATCTATACTAGTATGTTAAGATTTAATATCACCATACTTGGAATGGAACTCTATACTATTATGTTAAGATTTAATATCAATCCTTTTATAATTAATGCAGCGACTGCACTTACTCACCATACTTGCAATCCGATATATAGAAGCGACTGCACTTACTCACCATACTTGCAATTCCGATATATGCAGCGACTGCACTTACTCACCATGACTTGCAATCCGATATATGCAGCGCCTGTACTTACTCCTCACCATACTTGCAATCCGATATATGCAGCGACTGCAAATTATTATCCCCAATATGTCTGAATGTTAGAGGTTATTGCTGTCATCGTTATATCTTAGCAAGCAAAGAGTGTTTTGTGTTTTGATAATGTCTTAATTTAATACTGAAAACACCTGCTGTAGTATACAAATTCTGATAGACTTAAACATTGGGAATACAGACTTCTTTGTAAGCTCTCCATGTGTAACAGTGTTCATTAACCAGAACGGCATAAACCAGAACGACATAAAAACGTGAATATGTCTCACAATGTTTGTTCTCATAATGTGCAAAATAGCATCAACTACGGGTGTCCGGTTGGGGCCCAGATACAATGTCCGCAATGTCGTGGTGCGACAATGCGACGCCCGACAACTGCGACATCGTCGACATCGCGACATCGCGATACGACAGTGCGACATTGCGATACGACAACTCGACATTGCGATATGACATTACGACATTGCGATAACGACATTGCGCGACAATTATGTCATTATGTCGTATCGCAATGTCGTGATGTGGTATCGCGATGTCGCGATGTCGCATTGTCGGGGCGTCGCATTGTTCGTGCACGACAGCACGACATTATGTCGTATTGTTGTAATGTCGCCCACGACAACTAGACATTTTTTCAATTGTCGTAATGTCGCGTTGTCGTGATGTCGTTGGGCGACATTAACGACAACGCGACATTATTTCAATTGTCGTAATGTCGCGATGTCGTGATGTCGTTGGCGACATTACGACAATTGAAAGAATGTCGCGTTGTCGTTGGCGACATTACGACAATACGTCAAAAATTATCGCAACATTACGATACGACATCACGACATAATTATCGCGGATGTCGTATCGCAATGTCGCGATGTCGTATCGCATTGTCGAGTTGTCGTAGCGCCAGGTTATATGTCGGTGTGTTTAAATAAGACCAACTCGATGAAACCAGGGCTTTATATGAAAATAATTATCAGCCCAGATGAGACCAGAACTCATCTATTACTTAACGGATCAATACCACGGTCTTTCTTGTAAATTGTTAAAAAAATTATAACAGCAACGACACGATTTTAACATTTTGATAATAACATAATATTAAAAAACACAAAATCTCTACGTAGAACTGCCACTAAAATGTCAGCAGTTTTCTACTATTACGACGTATACTGTGAGCCTTCCTGATGTCATCGAATGGCTCACTAATTTACGGAAATCCCACAGACAACACATCGTAATGCGTGTCAACATCAGGTTCTCTACGGTGTCCGGTTGGTACGTGTGTCCGGTTGGGGCCAGATACAATGTCGCATTGTCGTGGGCGAAAATGCGACGCCCGGACAACGCGACATCGCGATACGACAGTGCGACATTGCGATACTGACAACTCGACATTGCGATACGACATCATGACATTGCGATACGACATCGCGACAATTATGTCATTATGTCGTATCACAATGTCGTGATGTCGTATCGCGATGTCGCATTGTCGGGCGACACTATGTCGTATTGGTCATAATGTCGCCCATCGACAACGCGACATTCTTTCAACACTTCATTCACGACAATTGAAAGAATGTCGCGTTGTCGTGGGCGACATTACGACAATACGACATAAAGTCGCGTTTGTCGTGAGCGACAATGCGACGCCCGACAATGCGACATCGCGATACGATATCACGACATCATTATGCGTTGTCGTTTCCGCAATGTCGTGATGTCGTATCGCAATGTCGAGTTGTCGTATCGCGATGTCGCACTGTCGTATCGCGATGTCGCGTTGTCGGGCGTCGCATTGTCGCCCACGACAATACGACATTGTATCTGGCCCCAACCGGACACCGTAGGCTTGGGAGCCCAGATACAATGTCGAAGTGTCGTGGGCGACAATGCGACGCTCGACAACGCGATATGACAATGCGACATTGCGATACGACAATACGACATCGCGACACGACATCGCGACAATTATGTCGTGATGTCGTATCGCGCAATGTCGAGATGTCGTATCGCGATGTTGCATTGTCGGGCGTCGCATTGCTCGCATTGTAGTATCGCGATGTCGCGTTGTCGAGCGTTGCATTGTCGCCAAAGACGGCGACGGAGCGACATTATAAGAAAAAGTAGTTCCGGCAAAGCTGACATCACGACATTATAAGAAAAATGTCGTATGTCGCCCGGCGACATCGCGACATTATACACAAAATGTCGTGCGTCACGATGTCGTGCGTCGTTGGCGACAATGTCGGTGCGGCGGACGGGACGACATTACGACAATTGAAAGAATGTCGCATTGTCGTGGGCGACATTACGACAATACGACATAATGTCGCATTGTCGTACGCCCGACAATGCGACATCGCGATACGACATTGCGATACCGACATCACGAACTAATTGAAAGGAAAAGGTGTAAACAACGCTAAAGGTAACAATTCCTCTAAAGGCAATAACCGCCGCTAAAGGTAACAATTCCAACGCACGCTAAGAGTAACAACCTGCGCTAAAGGTAATAATCACCTCTTCCGCTAAAGGTAACAACCCTAACCGTTAAAGGTAATAACTTTTCATGTTAAAGAATGTACTCCTCTACAGACACACCTCATAATGTGACAGGAGGGCCTGGTGTATGTTTTCCCCCTCTTCCCACCCCATATTGTGTGACCCAACACAAGTGCTTGTGGACCGGCAAAGCATAACACTAATCAATTGACAAACAAATTAGATATTGTTTGAAAAGATGCTTTCCCGCAGCTGCTATGCCCATCCTACTGTATGTGGTATACTTATCATTTAAAGAAGAACAACACATTTTTAAAATAATATCTAATCGAAAATGATTATAATATTAATTATATATATAAAATATGTGCGCTTATAAGTTTATCATTAATAAAAAACAGTCAGTTCGGTAAATCTTTTTGACCTACTCTACTGTATGCGATATAATTAATATTTAAAGACATACTGTTTTTAAAGAAAAACTACTCAAAAAAGTTTGTTTGTTTGTGTAGTATTTTACGTCATTTTCAACACATCCAATGATATATGACGGTCGATATTTTGTGGTGGAGGCAGACCAACCACTTTTCCTGGGTAAAACCAGTACTGTTCACCTCTCGCCATCCGTAAGAATCGACACTTCCTCACTTACAAGTCGAGCTCCCCGTGGTATTCCAACCCGCAGCGGTTAGAAGCGAAGGTTACAACGCAACGTCGTTAACCATTCGGCCACGGAGACGCTTACTCAAAAAAGGAATATGCTATTAATTAAGACTAACAAATAAAATATATATACGCATTATTCGTTAAATCATCAAAACAAACTCCGTTTTGGTAATTTGTCTCTCTGTTTCGGTCCGTTTCGGTAAATCAACTCCGTCCCGGTAAATCGTTTAGCGTTAGCTCATTCCGTCAATTTGGTACCGCCCCTGACTTTGAGGGGAGTCAACGAATGATATCGTACACTGATGGTGTTCAGTAGTTGTTCAAAATAGTTCTAATATCAAAAGCCTTATATACATATATCCTAATGTCATCACTTCGATTTGTTTTCGCTATTTAATAATTGAACGAACTTCATGTAGTTTTTTTTTCTCCAATAGTATTGTTTTATGTACGATTTTCTTAATTCTGAATAATTTTTGCAATCGATAACGAAATGATATTCGTTTTCAAGGCACTGGCATTGTCTGCAATTCCGGGGAGTTGGTTATAGGGACTTGTTTCTCACAGTTTTCAAACAACGTCTCGATGACGTATTTATTGCATTTTTTATTATTTCCTAATTTCTCGACAAAATCGACTCGATTTAGTGCATGGTCAAGTGCAGGTAGATCGCAGTAATTTCAAGAAAAAGTCATTCGGCATTGCGAAACAAGTCAAACTGTTATTGTTGGATTGAATCGACCAGTTTAATTAAAAAAACATGAAACAAAAATATTCCATTTAGGTCTAATTACACTAAATCAGGCGGGTGTGCTCGCCTGGTGCATCGAAAGTAGTTCTGTATTAAAGAGTGCTAATCTTTTTTTCCCTTTAAAATGTTTTTTGATGCAGTTTCCTCTTATTTTTTGGCTGTAACTGTATTCTGGAAATATTGTTGATATTTGAAAATGGAGCTCATCATGTTTTTGACATTTTTTTTATATAAATTTACACAGGGTACGAAATTGCAAGGGATAAAAATAGCTTTGACCTTTGACTCGGTGTAAGTATACAGCTGAAGAAATGTTTCTTTGAAGATAATCAACCCCCTATTTCCTATAATAATATAATAATGTTGATGTTTAATAGCAGACATGTTTATTTGCATGATAAAGTAAGTTTCGAAGAATTCTAATCAGGTTTGAGCTTTTAACAGGTTGTCAACATTCTAACTTCTAACTTCACTATGGAATGGGCATGGAGTATCAAAACCATTTCGACTCCTAGACGAATCGGCACTTAGACGTTTCGGCATCAAACCTTTTCGGCATCTATTTTAATTTTTACCCTGGACGTTTCGGCACCAATTTATATTTGAGTATTATAATGAATTATTGAAGTAAAGAAATTAAATATTTTCTATAAGATCACTTGTAATTCATTTAAAATGCAAAGTTGATTGCCTTAATAGCAACTCCGAAGCGGTTTTGAGCCTAGTACAACTAAAACATGAACATAAATAGGGCCCATATGATAATCACTTGTAAAATTTAAGTAAATATGACTTTTATATTATATTGTAGCATGGTCACTGAAATTCCCTTTGTAATAGCTCAAGTGTAAATCGTTTAATTGAAAATACTTGAATATGTTCCATTTAACATGTATAATAATGTATACCTAAGACCAAATAAAAACTTATCTGTATTCATACAGTATCTTTTAATTCTTCACTTTACCTTCCTGTCATCTCCATATCGACGACTATGGTATGTGACTTGAACAAAGCCTCCACAAACTAACCCATTATTAAAAATTATATAATAAAATAACTTATTGTTGAACATAATTTCATAATTATTGCTTTTGTACATTATTGTATTGAACAGAATTATAAAATAATATTATATTTAAAAATAAAAAGGAAACAATGAGTTGTTCTTGTCGGTCATCAGTCGGTCTTATAACTACTATCAAATATAGAGTGTTTTAACGGCCGTTGTTTTGAACGGTGGAGTGCGTGGTTAAGTGGTAGAGCTCCGAACTCTAGATCGAGAGGTCGTGGGTTCGATCCTCTCCGCGGCCACGTTATTTATCCTTGAGCAAGATAATTAATCAACATTGCTTAGTACAGATTTTACCCAGGAAGCCATCGAGAGTGATGAATCTAAGTTGCAAGAACTTGTTTCGCAATCGATGTAAAATAAATAAACAGGTTTATGGTAAACTTAAATGGATTTTAAACTTAAAAATGTTTTGTTCGCCGATCATCATTTTATATTTCACTAAAATACATTTGAAAAGTTTGGCCACGGAAATTGATCTCTTAATGACAATTATTTCTTAAATGCTTGAATTCCTTTCCCGCCCCTGACTACCCCCGCCCCTGACTACACCCCCCCCCCACCCCGCACCCCCCCCCCCCCCCTCACTTTCCATTATGATGTGGTTACTTTACATTATGATGTGGTCACTTTCTATTATTATGTGGTCGCTTTTCATTATGATGTTGTCACTTTTCATAATGATGTGGTTACTTTGCATTATGATGTGGGCTTTTCATTATGATGTGGTCACATTATGATGTGATCGCTTTTCATTATGATGTGGTTACTTTTCATTATGATGTGGTCACTTTTCAATATGATGTGGTCACTTTTCATTATGATGTGGTCGCTTTCCATTATGATGTGGTTGCTTTTCATTATGATGTGGTCGCTTTTCATTATGATGTGGTCACTTTTTATTATGATGTGGTCGCTTTCCATTATGATGTGGTTACCTTGCATTATGATGTGGTCGCTTTTCATTATGATGGTCGCTTTTCATTATGATGTGGTCGCTTTTCAATATGATGTGGTCACATTCCATTATGATGTGATTACTTTACTTTATGATGTGGTCACTTTCTATTATGATGTGGTTACTTTCCATTATGATGTGGTCACTTTACATTATGCTGTGGTCTGTTTTCATTACGATGTAGTAAGTTTCTATTATGATGTGGTCATTTGCATTATGATGTGACCTGTGTGATCACGTGGTTTTACTGCAATTAGCGCCATCTATTGACAGGTAGCTGCTTGCAAAATTCAAAATGGCGACAATGATATAAATCTTAAATTATGTTAAAGTATCCGATGAAATATATGTTCATGCGATTAAATAGTCTAAATGTATAACTTTTTAAAACTGTAAAGATGCAATGTTAGTTTGTACACATGTTGCAGTCGTAACAGTATCTCGATACTGTTTAATCTATGTAGCCCTGTGATATGCATGGTAGACTGCGAGTGTGAAGTAAGTACATAGCTTGAGTGTTAGAGTTAAACGGACTGGAGGCGATCTGGAAATGTCTTAATTGTGGAGGTTAGAAGGTGGTGATGGTGTAGGGAGTGCGGGGTGGGGTGGGGTAGTCAGTAAACATATATACCAAATATCAAAGCAAGACCTTCTATACCTCAGAAAAAATGCAGACATGGTAACTGAAGAGAAACCAAGACGAACAGAACAAATATTTGTCTATTTATCTGAGGTGATGGGGGTGGTGGTGGAGGTGCAGGAGTGGGGAAGGTGTGTGGTTTATGGGGCTAATGAAATGTACAGGCTTGTCATTGTTATTTGATGTATGTAGTGAGTTTCATTGAAATGTATGAAGCTTCTTACAAAACTTTAACCTAAAACTCTAAGTTGAATTTTTGTTATCATCTGGCTAAAATGAAATAAAAAGTTATGAAACATGTGTATGAAAGTGTCCTTGATGACTCTGATGACACTTGTCAAGCTCCTTTGACAGAGATATATGGCTAGTGGGTATTGAAATAAACGGACTTGGCAACAAATAAGAAATTTTAAGTCAAAAAGGGGCTACGCCTTTTCTAAAATACAATACAGAAAATATTTATCCAGAAAATGGGCCATAATTTTGATTTTAATTTTTTAAAATGCAATACAGAGTTATGGAACATGTGTTTTCTAGCTTCCACGTTTTACTGAAGTTGTATTGATACTTTTGCAATCATCTATTGAAATACAAGGACGTGTCTAAAAACTTTAACCAGAATTTTGAAGATGAAAAAGGGACATAACTTTGCTTAAATGCAATACAGAGTTAATATGGAACATGTGTCAACTAGTGTCCTTGATATTCAAAGCTTTACTGGAGTTTTGTTGATGTACGACTTTCAGTTGTTAAAATACATGGACTTGTCAAAAATAACTTTAACCAGAAATTCAAAGTATGAACAGGGCCATGTTTTTGCTTCAATGCCATACAGAGTTATGGAACATGTGTCTACCAGTGTCATTGGTGGTACTGATGACGTATTTCAAGTTTCACACGTCGACGCAGACGTTGAGTAGATCTACAATAGTTCTTCTATTCTACGAATAGTAAAGTCTAAAAAAAAAAAGCTCTGGCTTTCAAGTTTACAAAAACAATCTGGTCAGTGTACTAGGCAAAATAGAAATTCAGGCTTTAATGAAACGACCCCACAACGCCCCACTCCCCACCCCCACACCCCCACGAAATCAAAATAGTCGGTCCCTAATCAAATAGGAACAGTACACTCGATTCGTGCTAGTAGCTCATCAAGATGGAGAGAATGGTGTCGGTAAATCCGCGCGAGTCGCAAAACAATTTCGCATTAAATAGCAAGTTAAAAATATTGACTGTTTTTGATTATTTTAAATAGTAACCCCCTCATCTAAAAGTCTTACAAGAGCTTCACCATAACTTAAAAATAATTTAGAATTTCTGTCATTGGCGTCATTTTGAATTCTGCAATTAGCCTACCTGTCAATAGACGGCGCTATCTGCAGTAAAGCCACGTGACCACACAGACTACATCATAATAGAAACTTACCACATCCTAATGAAAACATACCACATCATAATGGAAAGTGACCACATCATAATATAAAGTGACCACATCATAATGGAAAGTGACCACATCATAATGAAAAGCGACCACATCAGAATGAAAAGTAACCACATCATAAGGTAAAGTGACCACATCATAATGGAAAGTGACCACATCTTAACAGAAAGTGACCACATCATAATGTAAAGTCACCACATCATAATGAAAAGTGACCACATCATAATGAAAAGCGACCACATCATAATGGAAAGTAACCACATCATAATGGAAAGTGACCACATCATAATAAAAAGTGACCACATCATAATGTAAAGTGACCATATCATAATAGAAACTTACCACATCATAATGGAAAGTGACCACATCATAAATGGAAAGTGACCACATCATAATGGAAAGTGACCACATCATAATGAAAAGTGACCACATCATAATGAAAGTGACCACATCATAATAGAACACGACCATCAAAGTCGTGTTGAGGTGGGTGTTCAACATTGTGCAAGATCATTTATTTTATGTAAGCCTTTTTTCCCTCAAAAATTGAAGAATATCATGTGCTAGCCAATTGACCTAAGCGACTATTCCCAGAATGTGGGCATCGATCATCTACGCATGTTTGAGAAATCCTTTCTGCCGTATACAATTTATGTAGGAAAAAATCAGATGCTATTTTTTTAATAGTGCTATTTTTTATAATAGTAAGACCTTTACATCTTGTGAATTTCCCAGCCATAGTTAAAGATATCTGACGTACACATGCGAATATCTTATCACAAATATGGTATTTTGAAAAATATGTATCGCAAAAAAATGCACGGCAGTACAGGCGTGCAAACTACACTGCAGGCGCGCTGTGAAATAAGAACATACACAAGGTGGACATATTCGGCGTTTTGGGAGATGTCTATTTATGTTTTACTATCATATTATTAAAACTATTGTTTAAGTACACATTAACAAACACTCGATAACATCTAAATAACATCTAAATTTCATAACTTATCCTGTCTGGCACTCAAGTTCGGCACATGAAACAAACAACAACAACAAAAATGCATGGAAGCAAAATTAAGTTAGCAAAACTATTAATTGAACCTCTCTTCAACTATTTAAGCGTTTGTATTATTCAACTGAACATATGTCTAATTCAACTGAAAAGAGGTCTTATTCAATTGAAGAAAGGTTTTATTCAACCGATCGAGAATGCCTTGCAATGGACCAGAGTGATCATTCACAGAATTTGGACATCAACAATCTCCTTACGTACATCTTACCTCAAGAAATGTCGTTACACATGTCCAATAACTCTGCATGACTTTCATTTTGGCAGAGTGATGCCTTTTTCATAAATCTTTAACCTGCAGTCTAACCAAGCTCATAACTGACCATAACTTAAAATGTATTTGACCTGTGCTCATGAAACTTAAAACATATTCAAAAAAAAACAAGGAATGTTGTTACCCATGAGCAATTACTCTGACTTTCATTTCGGCAGATTTATGCCACTATTCATAAAACCTTAACCTGAAACCTTACCAATCTCATTAAAGGCCATAACTTGAAAAGTATTTAACCTATGTTCATGAAACTTCACACACACCTTCATCTTACCCCAAGGAACGTCTTAAAATTACCAAGATATAGAAGGAGGGATTATTTGTCTCACGTTTGGCTAGCTTTAAAACAAATCGAACTTTCGGTAATATAAACTCTCAAACCAAGCTTGACATGTGACCCAGGGGCGGGGCCAAATTTGACCACAGGGTCACCATTTGAACAAACCTGGTAGAAGACCATAAGCAGAGTGTAAATACTAATAGTAATTTTAAAAAAATTGAACCCATGAACCAAGGTGTCCTATAAAAAAAATATTTGTTTAGTCTCCAGTGAGATTTGAACCCACGACCCATGGGGTTTCCAGTGTACATTACCAAATATTGAAAAAGGGTCATAACTCCGGTGTTACTGTTTGATCTGGCTGGTTTGCAAACTCTTTCGAGCTTTCATGGATATCAACAATCTGGCCAAGTTTGGGAAAGATCGAATACAAAATGAAGGCGCTAGAGTGTTCACACGGCTGAACATGAAATTTGGCAATACTTTAAGGGCACATAACTCTGGTGTTCCTGGCCCAATATAGCTGGTTTTCGAACTTATCCAAGCTTTCATTGATACTAACAATCTGATAAAGTTTGGTAAAGATCGGACGAAAAACCCTATCGTCTTAACGAGGCAAAATAATAATTTTTAACTAAGTCAAGGGCCATAACTCCGTTGTTACTTGTCCGATCTTGCTGGTTTTCAAACTTTTCTGAGCGTTCACCAATATTAACAATCTGGTTAAGGTTGGTAAAGATCGGATGAAAAATGAAGGCCCTATCGTCTTATCGAGGCAAACTATAGTATTTTTTAACTATATCAAGGGCTATACCTCCGCTGCCTCCGCTGTTACTTGTTTGATCTAGCTGACTTTCAAGCTTTCTTGAGCTGTCATTGTTATTAACAAACTGGTAAAGTTTGGTAAAGATCGGATGAAAAGTGAATGCCCTATTGTCTTAAACGATGCAAAATATAGCATTTTTAACTAAATCAAGGGCCATAACTCCGCTGTTACTGATCCGATCTAGCTGGTTTTTTAACTTCTCTGAGCTTTTTACAAATATTAACAATCTGATAATGGTTGGTAAAGATCGGATGAAAAATGAAGGTCCTATTGTCTTAACGAAGCAAAATATAGCATTTTAAACTAAATCAAGGGCCATAACTCCCGCTGTTACCTGTCCGATCTGGCTATTTTTCGAACCTTGTCCGAGCTGTCATTGATATTATCAATCTGGTAAAGTTGGTAAAGATCGGATGAAAAATGAAGGCCCTATCGTCTTAACGAGACAAAAGTTAACGACGGACGGACGACGGACGACCAGCTTTGCTGGAGACTGAAAAAATGGTTTAAAATACAAAAACAATCGTGCACACTGTTGAACACCTACCTCAATTCCGGCAATTTTGATCGCTCGCCCTGCATTACCGGAAATCCTCCGCCTTAAAGTCTCGGTATTACCCAAAGCAATGCTGGCGGTGCGATTCCCGGGCGTGTTTTGCTTATTGAGAATTCTGAAAAGCATGTGAAAATGTATAATTTCTACCCCCGATAAATCAGTTTAATAAACATATTTATAAATATTCCATATATGGTGATATCATAGTTCTCAAAATGGCGGCTACCATGCTCCGTTTCACAAAAGCACCTTCAAAATGATCATATCTTCGTAATTTATCGTCCGACTTTGATAATTCTTTCACGCTAGAGCAAGTGATTTAGAACTCTCAATAATAATAATTTGACTGTATGGCTACTTTTCCCATTCATCCTACGATTGAGAACCGGAACTGGTATTACACATGTCCTGAGGATACTAACGGGTGCCAAGCAGATTTCTTGGATACGTTGTTAGGCTGCAAATCTCTATTTTATCACGGCGGTGTATTTATGGTAGAGCGTCCGCCTCGCTTGCAGGAGTTTGTGGGTTCAATCAACCCCCCGGGTCAAACGAAGTTCTTAATAAAACTGGTACTACCTCTTGTGTCTGCCATGCCTGACGCTCAGCAGCATATACAGGTAGCGCCTTGAGCCAGGACCCAACATTTTCGATATTGTTAACCAACTCAAGGGACAAATTCTACCATCACTTTTTGAAAAGAGCAATGTATATAGATTACATTTTTCCATGATAGCAATCTGGAACAGGTAGCTTATATAAAAGAAAATCGAACATCTAATAGGTTATCATTGTAGGGCGTTTCATATAAGTTTTTGAGGTTCATTTTTGAATGTCATGCTTGTGTGAATAATTATTGATGTACCTTTTTAAAGATGCACTTAAGTTTACAATTCATTGAGTTACATAAAGCGTAAATAAGCTCTTTTTTAGCACTGAATCTCAGTTTAAAATCTCTATTTTGCTTCAAATTAGAAGTCAATTTACCCCCACGCCCACTATTGATACATTTTTATGCATTTAGTTTAGTTAATATATTTTACAATATATGGTGTAAACTTGTAAGAATCAGTAATTTACCAACCTTTCTACATGATTTAAATAATATTATAATATGAATCAAGGGATTGTTATGATATATTGATGAAATTAAGTACTAAGCAATGTCCATCCATCGGCATTGCACATATGTGGTTCAGCTAAGCCTGATAAGTTGAGACCGCATGCCAAACTGGAAGTATCAAGCCTTCCTCAAAGTAACTGCAACATAAATAGTATTAACATGTTCTGATATATACATATATTGCACCAGACCGACCACATAGTCCAAAGGATTCTAGGTAAAGGAATTGTGCGGTTTAACTCTTTTTATCTTGCTGTAAAAAGGAGAGGGTGGGCATGAAATGGTCACACCCTGTTGGTGCTATATAAGCATCAACCTTATTTTTGCGCGTGCAAGTGGAATGATTATTACCCTAAAAAAGGTGTATTGCCAGAGGGAGTGTGTGTGTGTTGTTGGGGCGGTTGGATATATATGCATTTAGGAACCTGCCCTACCTGACGAATAGACACCTATGTTTTCTTTAACGTGATGGGAGAGAAAACGTGATGGGAAAGAAAAAAAACAAGCGATACACGGGATCGCCTGGTTTACGTCCCCATCCGACGGACGCGGGTAAAAGTGTCTTGCCCAAGAACAGCACACCGACCAAAATTCACTGGCTCCGGTGAGGTTTGAACCAGGTTTGAACCTCTGAATTTAAAGTCCCCCGTGCTATCCACTGCATCAGCAGGCTGTATGCGCTCAAGCAGGATGACTGCATTAAAAATACATACAACTAAAATGTTAATCTGTCATAAAGGGTTATATCCAAGAAGCTGGGTTCACAACGGTCTCTCCTTATCTACGCATTCATGTATGTCGAGTTGCAATATGCCTGCAAGCCTTATATATGCCCAGCTCATTGCTGTTTTGATAAACTTGGGCAATTAATGCCTTGGGATAGAACCGGACAATTAAGAATACTCAGTTCATAGTATCTGATTTGAATAATATAACTTAATGTGACAATATAACATACATATAAGATATAGATAAAAAATATATAAACGCTTCCAGATAAGAATCGGTACCCAGTGCATCGAGATAGATTACATTTAGTGATCACGGTTAGTTTACTGCTGCAGCTTAAAGTAGCTATCCCGCCAACAACCAGCCACATTTTACAATATATGTACATCGTTTCTAAACCTACTGACCACCAAGGTATAATTATACATAACTTACATCGTTTGAGAATCAAAACTCTATAGATACAATAAAAAGCTTTAACCAGCCAGACAAAAATAAAATGGATAATTCATTTTACACTTATTCAATTACGGATATTACAAAAACCCATGAATAAACATATAATTTCAAGCGACACATATGCATTATTATATGAGATGAACACCTGGATAGAGTTTTGATAAACTGTTTTTGTAGTGTAATTTTTGTCGTAATTTGGCGGTGTTTTTAAAATTTGTATAACAAACACCTAAATATCAACAGTTATAGACCGTGAGCCATACACTTTTTTGTTACCCATCTCAAGGGACAAATTCTTACTAGTACCATGTTATTGAGTACCTTGTAGACTAAACAAAAAATCCATGATAGCAGTGGTGAACAGGGTAGCTGATTCTTGTTATTAGAGTTATCTCCCCCCTTTTAAGCAAAACTCATGTTTCTTTAAAAAAATCGTTTTCGCTGAAACTAGAAGAGCTACAGGTCTAATATTTTGCATGTATCTATACATTTAGGGTCCTCTACCAAGTATTTATAAAATGGTGACCCAAGGGTCAAATATGGCCCAGCCCCGGGGGTAACATTGTTTCATACAGTTATATAGGAAAACTTTAAACATAAATAATTTTCTCTAAAACTGTATGAGCTAGAGGTCGCATATTATGCATGAAGCATAAGCTTATGGTCCACAAGAAAGTTTGTTAAAATGTTGACCCTGGGGTCATATCTGGCTCCGGCCCAGGGGTCATATATTTACATAGAGTCATATAGAAACATCTTTAAAATCTCTTCTTTAAAAAAAAAACAAGAGCCAGA
>JAWPHD010024925.1:0-17778 GCA_037043455.1 Cyrtodaria siliqua | reverse complement strand
ATTCCGTTCTTACACATATATATGCCGTTCTTACACATATATATTCCGTTCTTACACATATATATTCAGTTCTTACGCATATATTTTCAGTTCTTAAGCATATATATTCAGTTCTTACGCATATATATTCAGTTCTTACACATATATATTCCGTTCTTACACATATATATTCAGTTCTTACACATATATATTCCGTTCTTACACATATATATTCCGTTCTTACACATATATATTCCGTTTCTTACGCATATATATTCCGTTCTTACTCATATATATTCAGTTCTTACACATAGATATTCAGTTCTTACAAATATATATTCAGTTCTTACACATATATATATTCAGTTCCTACACATATATATTCAGTTCTTACACATATATATTCCGTTCTTACACATATATATTCAGTTCTTACACATATATATTCACTTCTTACACATATATATTCCGTTCTTACACATATATATTCAGTTCTTACACATATATACACATATATATTCCGTTCTTACACATATATATTCCGTTCTTACACGTACATATTCCGTTCTTACACATATATATTGCGTTTCTACACATATATAGTCCGTTCTTACGCATATATATTCCGTTCTTACGCATATATATTCAGTTCTTACACATATATATTCAGTTCTTACAAAAATATATTCCGTTCTTACACATATATATTCCGTTCTTACACATATATATTCCGTTCTTACACATATATATTCAGTTCTTACACATACATATTCCGTTTTTGCACATATATATGCCGTTCTTACACATATATATTCCGTTCTTACACATATATATTCCGTTCTTACACATAGATATTCAGTTCTTACGCATATATATTCCGTTCTTACACATATATATTCCGTTCTTACGCATATATATTCAGTGATTACGCATATATATTCATTTCTTACACATATATGTTCAGTTCTTACGCATATATATTCAGTTCTTACACATATATATTCACTTCTTACACATATATATTCCGTTCTTACACATATATATTCAGTTCTTACAGATATATATTCATTTCTTACGCATATATATTCAGTTCTTACGCATATATATTCAGTTCTGACGCATATATATTCATTTCTTACACATATATGTTCAGTTCTTACACATATATATTCCGTTCTTACACGTACATATTCCGTTCTTACACATACATATTCCGTTCTAAAACATATAAATATTCACTTCTTACACATATATATTCACTTCTTACACATATATATTCAGTTCTGACACATATATATTCCGTTCTTACAAATATATATTCAGTTCTTACACATATATATTCTGTTCTTACACATATATATTCCGTTCTTACGCATATATATTCCGTTCTTACGTATATATATTCCGTTCTTACTCATATATATTCAGTTCTTACACATATATATTCAGTTCTTACACATATATATTCAGTTCTTACACATATATATATTCAGTTCTTACACATATATATTCAGTTCTTACACATATATATTCCGTTCTTACACATATATATTCAGTTCTTACACATATATATTCACTTCTTACACATATATATTCAGTTCTTACACATATATATTCCGTTCGTACACATATATACACATATATATTCCGTTCTTACACATATATATTCCGTTCTTACACGTACATATTCCGTTCTTACACATATATATTCCGTTCTTACACATATATATTCCGTTCTTACGCATATATATTCCGTTCTTACGCATATATATTCAGTTCTTACACATATATATTCAGTTCTTACAAATATATATTCAGTTCTTACACATATATATTCAGTTCTTACACATATATATTCAGTTCTTACAAATATATATTCAGTTCTTACACATATATATATTCAGTTCTTACACATAAGTATTCCGTTCTTACACATATATATTCCGTTCTTACACATATATATTCAGTTCTTACACATATATATTCACTTCTTACACATATATATTCCGTTCTTACGCATATATATTCCGTTCTTACACATATATATTCCGTTCTTACACGTATATATTCTGTTCTTACACATATATATTCCGTTCTTACACATATATATTCCGTTCTTACACATAAATATTCAGTTCTTACACATATATATTCCGTTCTTTCGCATATATATTCAGTTCTTACACATATATATTCCGTTCTTACACATATATTCCGTTCTTACGCATATATATTCTGTTTTTTCGCATATATATTCAGTTCTTACGCTTATATATTCTGTTCTTACATATATATATATTCAGTTCTTACACATATATATTCAGTTCTTACGCCTATAAATTCCGTTCTTAAACATATATATTCCGTTCTTACGCATATATATTCAGTTTTACGCATATATATTCAGTTCCTACGCATATATATTCAGTTCTTACGCATATATGTTCAGTTCTTACGCATATATATTCAGTTCTTACGCATATATATTCAGTTCTTACGCATATATATTCAGTTCTTACGCATATATATTCCGTTCTTACACATATATATTCCGTTCTTACGCATATATATTCTTACACATATATTCCGTTCTTACACATATATATTCAGTTCGTACACATATATATTCAGTTCTTACAGATATATATTCAGTTCTTACACATATATATTCCGTTTTTACACATATATAGTCCGTTCTTACACCTATATATTCTGTTCTTAGACATATATATTCCGTTCTTACACTTATATATTCCGTTCGTACACATATATATTCAGTTCTTCCACATATATATTCAGTTCTTACGCATATATATTCAGTTCTTACGCATATATATTCAGTTCTGACGCATATATATTCATTTCTTACGCATATTTGTTCAGTTCTTACGCATATATATTCATTTCTTACACATATATATTCCGTTCATACACATATATATTCCGTTCTTACACATATATATTCCGTTATTACACATATATATTCAGTTCTTACACATATTCATTCACTTCTTACACATATATATTCCGTTCTTACACATCTATATTCCGTTCTTACACATATATATTCCGTTCTTACGCATATATATTCCGTTCTTACGCATATATATTCAGTTCTTACGGATATATATTCAGTTCTTACGCATATATATTCAGTTCTTACGCATATATATTCAGTTCTTACAAATATATATTCAGTTCTTACACATATATATTCAGTTCTTACACATATATATTCCGTTCTTACACGTATATATTCCGTTCTTACACATATATATTCAGTTCTTACACATATATATTCCGTTCTTACACATATATATTCCGTTCTTACGCATATATATTCAGTTCTTACGCATATATATTCCGTTCTTACACATATATATTCAGTTTTACGCATATATATTCAGTTCTTACGAATATATATTCAGTTCTTACGCATATATATTCAGTTCTTACGCATATATATTCAGTTCATACACATATATATTCAGTTCTTACACATATATATTCAGTTCTTACACATATATATTCAGTTCTTACACATATATATTCAGTTCTTACACATATATATTCTGTTCTTACACATATATATCCAGTTCTTACACATATATATTCCGTTCTTACACGTATATATTCCGTTCTTACACATATATATTCCGTTCTTACACATATATATTCCGTTCTTACACATATATATTCAGTTCTTACGCATATTTATTCAGTTCTTACGCATATATATTCATTTCTTACACATATATATTCAGTTATTACACATATATATTCCTTTCTTACACATATATATTCCGTTCATACACATATATATTCCGTTCTTACACATATATATTCCGTTATTATACATATATATTCAGTTCTTACACATATTCATTCACTTCTTACACATATATATTCCGTTCTTACACATATATATTCCGTTCTTATACATATATATTCCGTTCTTACGCATATATATTCCGTTCTTACGCATATATATTCCGTTCTTACGCATATATATTCAGTTCTTACGCATATATATTCAGTTCTTACACATATATATTCAGTTTTACGCATATATATTCAGTTCTTACGAATATATATTCAGTTCTTACGCATATATATTCAGTTCATACACATATATATTCAGTTCTTACACACATATATTCACATCTCACACATATATATTCCGTTCTTACACAAATATATTCCGTTCTTACGCATATATATTCCGTTCTTACTCATATATATTCAGTTCTTACCCATATATATTCAGTTCTTACAAATATATATTTAGTTCTTACACATATATATATTCAGTTCTTACACATATATATTCAGTTCTTACACATATATATTCCGTTCTTACACATATATATTCACTTCTTACACATATATTTTCACTTCTTACACATATATATTCAGTTCTTACACATATATATTCCGTTCTTACACATATATACACATATATATTCCGTTCTTACACATATATATTCCGTTCTTACACGTACATATTCCGTTCTTACACATATATATTCCGTTCTTACACATATATATTCCGTTCTTACGCATATATATTCCGTGCTTACGCATATATATTCCGTTCTTACACATATATATTCAGTTCTTACAAATATATTTTCAGTTCTTACACATATATATTCAGTTCTTACACATATATATTCAGTTCTTACAAATATATATTCAGTTCTTACACATATATATTCAGTTCTTACACATATATATTCCGTTCTTACACATATATATTCACTTCTTACACATATATATTCCGTTCTTACACATATATATTCAGTTCTTACAGATATATATTCAGTTCTTACGCATATATATTCAGTTCTTACGCATATATATTCAGTTCTGACGCATATATATTCATTTCTTACGCATATTTGTTCAGTTCTTACGCATATATATTCATTTCTTACACATATATATTCCGTTCATACACATATATATTCCGTTCTTACACATATATATTCCGTTATTACACATATATAATCAGTTCTTACACATATTCATTCACTTCTTACACATATATATTCCGTTCTTACACATCTATATTCCGTTCTTACACATATATATTCCGTTCTTACGCATATATATTCCGTTCTTACGCATATATATTCAGTTCTTACGGATATATATTCAGTTCTTACGCATATATATTCAGTTCTTACACGTATATATTCCGTTCTTACACATATATATTCCGTTCTTACACATATATATTTCGTTCTTACACATATATATTCCGTTCTTACGCATATATATTCAGTTCTTACGCATATATATTCAGTTCTTACACATATATATTCAGTTTTACGCATATATATTCAGTTCTTACGAATATATATTCAGTTCTTACGCATATATATTCAGTTCTTACGCATATATATTCAGTTCATACACATATATAGTCAGTTCTTACACATATATATTCAGTTCTTACACATATATATTCAGTTCTTACACATATATATTCCGTTCTTACACGTATATATTCCGTTCTTACACATATATATTCCGTTCTTACACATATATATTCCGTTCTTACACATATGTATTCCGTTCTTACGCATATATATTCAGTTCTTACGCATATATATTCAGTTATTACACATATATATTCAGTTTTACGCATATATATTCAGTTCTTACGAATATATATTCAGTTCTTACGCATATATATTCAGTTCTTACGCATATATATTCAGTTCATACACATATATATTCAGTTCTTACACATATATATTCAGTTCTTACACATATATATTCAGTTCTTACACATATATATTCAGTTCTTACACATATATATTCTGTTCTTACACATATATATTCAGTTCTTACACATATATATTCCGTTCTTACACGTATATATTCCGTTCTTACACATATATATTCCGTTCTTACACATATATATTCCGTTCTTACACATATATATTCAGTTCTTACGCATATTTATTCAGTTCTTACACATATATATTCAGTTCTTACACATATATATTCCGTTCTTACACATATATATTCCGTTCTTACACGTATATATTCCGTTCTTACACATATATATTACGTTCTTACACATAGATATTCCGTTCTTACACATATATATTCAGTTCTTACGCATATATATTCCGTTCTTACACATATATATTCCGTTCTTACGCATATATATTCAGTTCTTACGCATATATATTCATTTCTTACACATATATGTTCAGTTCTTACGCATATATATTTAGTTTTACGCATATATATTCAGTTCTTACGCATATATATTCACTTCTTACACATATATATTCAGTTCTTACACATATATATTCCGTTCTTACACATATATATTCCGTTCTTACACATATTTATTACGTTCTTACACATATATATTCCGTTCTTACACATATATATTCAGTTCTTACACATATATATTCACTTCTTACACATATATATTCCGTTCTTACACATATATATTCAGTTCTTACAGATATATATTCAGTTCTTACGCATATATATTCAGTTCTTACGCATATATATTCAGGTCTGACGCATATATATTCATTTCTTACACATATATGTTCAGTTCTTACACATATATATTCCGTTCTTACACGTACATATTCCATTCTTACACATACATATTCCGTTCTTACACATATATATTCATTTCTTACACATATATGTTCAGTTCTTACGCATATATATTCAGTTTTACACATATATATTCAGTTCTTACGCATATATATTCAGTTCTTACACATATATATTCAGTTCTTATACATATGTATTCCGTTCTTACACATATATATTCCGTTCTTACACATATTTATTCCGTTCTTACACATATATATTCCGTTCTTACACATATATATTCAGTTCTTACACATATATATTCACTTTTTACACATATATATTCCGTTCTTACACATATATATTCAGTTCTTACAGATATATATTCAGTTCTCACGCATATATATTCAGTTCTTACGCATACATATTCAGTTCTGACGCATATATATTCATTTCTTACACATATATGTTCAGTTCTTACACATATATATTCCGTTCTTACACGTACATATTCCGATCTTACACATACATATTCCGTTCTTACACATACATATTCCGTTCTTACACATATATATTCAGTTCTTACACATACATATTCCGTTCTTACACATATATATTTGGTTCTTACACATATATATTCCGTTCTTACACATATATATTCAGTTCTTACGCATATATATTCATTTCTTACACATATATGTTCAGTTCTTGCACATATATATTCAGTTCTTACACATACATATTCAGTTCTTACACATATATATTCAGTTCTTTCACATATATATTCCGTTCTTACACATATATATTCCGTTCTTACACATATATATTCAGTTCTTACACATATATATTCAGTTCTTACACATATATATTCAGTTCTTACACATACATATTCCGTTCTTACACATATATATGTCGTTCTTACACATATATATTCCGTTCTTACACATATATATTGAGTTCTTACGCATATATTTTCAGTTCTTAAGCATATATATTCAGTTCTTAAGCATATATATTCCGTTCTTACACATATATATTCCGTTCTTACACATATATATTCAGTTCTTACACATACATATTCCGTTCTTACACATATATATGCCGTTCTTACACATATATATTCCGTTCTTACACATATATATTCTGTTCTTATACATATATATTCCGTTCTTACGCATATATACACAATATATTCCGTTCTTACACATATATATTATGTTCTTACACATATATATTCCGTTCTTACACATAAATATTCAGTTCTTACAGATATATATTCAGTTCTTACGCATATATATTCAGTTCTTACGCATATATATTCAGTTCTGACGCATATATATTCATTTCTTACACATATATGTTCAGTTCTTACAAATATATATTCCGTTCTTACACGTACATATTCCGTTCTTACACATATATATTCAGTTCTTACGCATATATATTCATTTCTTACACATATATGTTCAGTTCTTACGCATATATATTCAGTTTTACGCATATATATTCAGTTCTTACCCATATATATTCAGTTCTTGCACATATATATTCAGTTCTTACACGTACATATTCCGTTCTTACACATATATATTCAGTTCTTACGCATATATATTCATTTCTTACACATATATGTTCAGTTCTTACGCATATATATTCAGTTTTACGCATATATATTCAGTTCTTACACATATATATTCAGTTCTTGCACATATATATTCAGTTCTTACACATACATATTCAGTTCTTACACATATATATTCAGTTCTTACACATATATATTCCGTTCTTACACATAAATATTCAGTTATTACACATTTATATTCAGTTCTTACACATATATATTCAGTTCTTACACATACGTATTCCGTTTTTACACATATATATGCCGTTCTTACACATATATATTCCGTTCTTACACATATATATTCCGTTCTTACACATATATATTCCGTTCTTACGCATATATACACAATATATTCCGTTCTTACACATATATATTATGTTCTTACACATATATATTCCGTTCTTACACATACATATTCAGTTCTTACAGATATATATTCAGTTCTTACGCATATATATTCAGTTATTACGCATATATATTCAGTTCTGACGCATATATATTCATTTCTTACACATATATGTTCAGTTCTTACACATATATATTCCGTTCTTACACGTACATATTCCGTTCTTACACATACATATTCCGTTCTTACACATATATATTCACTTCTTACACATATATTCACTTCTTACATATATATATTCAGTTCTTACACATATATATTCCGTTCTTACACATATATATTCAGTTCTAACACATATATATTCCGTTCTTACGCATATATATTCAGTTCTTACGCATATATATTCATTTCTTACACATATATGTTCAGTTCTTACGCATATATATTCAGTTTTACGCATATATATTCAGTTCTTACGCATATATATTCAGTTCTTACACATATATATTCAGTTCTTGCACATATGTATTCCGTTCTTACACATATATATTCCGTTCTTACACATATTTATTCCGTTCTTACACATATATATTCCGTTCTTACACATATATATTCAGTTCTTACACATATATATTCACTTCTTACACATATATATTCCGTACTTACACATATATATTCAGTTCTTACAGATATATATTCAGTTCTCACGCTTATATATTCAGTTCTTACGCATATATATTCAGTTCTGACGCATATATATTCATTTCTTACACATATATGTTCAGTTCTTACACATATATATTCCGTTCTTACACGTACATATTCCGATATTACACATACATATTCCGTTCTTACACATACATATTCCGTTCTTACACATATATATTCAGTTCTTACACATACATATTCCGTTCTTACACATATATATTCCGTTCTTACACATATATATTCCGTTCTTACACATATATATTCAGTTCTTACGCATATATATTCATTTCTTACACATATATGTTCAGTTCGTACGCATATATATTCAGTTTTACGCATATATATTCAGTTCTTACCCATATATATTCAGTTCTTGCACATATATATTCAGTTCTTACACATACATATTCAGTTCTTACACATATATATTCAGTTCTTTCACATATATATTCCGTTCTTACACATATATATTCCGTTCTTACACATATATATTCAGTTCTTACACATATATATTCAGTTCTTACACATATATATTCAGTTCTTACACATACATATTCCGTTCTTACACATATATATGCCGTTCTTACACATATATATTCCGTTCTTACACATATATATTGAGTTCTTACGCATATATTTTCAGTTCTTCAGCATATATATTCAGTTCTTACGCATATATATTCAGTTCTTACACATATATATTCCGTTCTTACACATATATATTGAGTTCTTACGCATATATATTCCGTTATTACACATATATATTCCGTTCTTACGCATATATATTCAGTTCTTACGCCATATATATTCATTTCTTACACATATATGTTCAGTTCTTACGCATATATATTCAGTTTTACGCATATATATTAAGTTCTTACGCATATATATTAAGTTCTTACGCATATATATTCAGTTCTTACACATATATGTTCAGTTCTTACACATATGTATTCCGTTCTTACACATATATATTCCGTTCTTACACATATTTATTCCGTTCTTACACATATATATTCCGTTCTTACACATATATATTCAGTTCTTACACATATATATTCACTTCTTACACATATATATTCCGTTCTTACACATATATATTCAGTTCTTACTTACAGATATATATTCAGTTCTTACACATATATATTCCGTTCTTACACATATATATTCAGTTCTTACACATATATATTCCGTTCTTACACATATATATTCAGTTCTTACACATATATATTCCGTTCTTACGCATATATATTCCGTTCTTACTCATATATATTCAGTTCTTACACATATATATTCAGTTCTTACACATATATATTCCGTTCTTACACATATATATTCCGTTCTTACACATATATATTCCGTTCTTACACGTATATATTTCGTTCTTAAACATATATATTCCGTTTCTTACACATATATATTCCGTTCTTACACATATATATTCATATATTCCGTTCTTACACATATATATTCCGTTCTTACACATATATATTCCGTTCTTATACATATATATTCAGTTCTTACACATATATATTCAGTTCTTACACATATATATTCAGTTCTTACACATACATATTCCGTTCTTACACATATAGATGCCGTTCTTACACATATATATTCCGTTCTTACACATATATATTCAGTTCTTATGCATATATTTTCAGTTCTTAAGCATATATATTCAGTTCTTACGCATATATATTCAGTTCTTACACATATATATTCAGTTCTTACACATATATATTCCGTTCTTATAAATATATATTCAGTTCTTACACATACATATTCCGTTCTTACACATATGAATGCCGTTCTTACACATATATATTCCGTTCTTACACATATATATTCCGTTCTTACACATAGACATTCCGTTCTTACACATATATATTCAGTTCTAACGCATATATATTCCGTTCTTACACATATATATTCTGTTCTTACACATATATATTCAGTTCTTACACATACATATTCCGTTCTTACACATATATATGCCGTTCTTACACATATATATTCCGTTCTTACACGTATATATTCCGTTCTTACACATATATATTCCGTTCTTACACATATATATTCCGTTCTTACACATATATATTCAGTTCTTACGCATATTTATTCAGTTCTTACACATATATATTCAATTCTTACACATATATATTCCGTTCTTACAAATATATATTCGTGTAAGAACGGAATTGATTCTTACACATATATATTCCGTTCTCACACATATATATTCAGTTCTTACGCATATATATTCAGTTCGTAACACATATATATTCAGTTTTACGCATATATATTCAGTTCTTACGAATATATATTCAGTTCTTACGCATATATATTCAGTTCTTACGCATATATATTCCGTTCTTACACATATATATTCCGTTCTTACACATATATATTCCTTTCTAACACGTATATTTTCCGTTCTTACACATATATATTCCGTTCTTACACATATATATTCAGTTTTTACACATATATATTCAATTCTTACACATATATATTCCGTTCTTACAAATATATATTCGTGTAAGAACGGAATTGATTCTTACGGATATATATATTCCGTTCTTACACATATATATTCAGTTTTACGCATATATATTCAGTTCTTACGAATATATATTCAGTTCTTACGCACATATATTCAGTTCTTACGCATATATATTCAGTTCTTACACATATATTCCGTTCTTAGACATATATATTCCGTTTTTACACATATATATTCCGTTCTAACACGTATATTTTCCGTTTTTACACATATATATTCAGTTCATGTACACATATATATTCAGTTCTTACACATATATATTCCGTTCTTACACATATATATTCAGTTATTACGCATATATATTCAGTTCTTACACATATATATTCAGTTTTACGCATATATATTCAGATCTTACGAATATATATTCAGTACTTACGCATATATATTCAGTTCTTACGCATATATATTCAGTTCTTACACATATATATTCCGTTCTTACACATATATATTCCGTTCTTACGCATATATACACAATATATTCCGTTCTTACACATATATATCCGTTCTTACACATATATATTCCGTTCTTACACATATATATTCCGTTCTTACACATATATATTCCGTTCTTTACACATATGTATTCCGTTCTTACGCATATATATTCCGTTCTTACACATATATATTCCGTTCTACGCATATATATTCAGTTATTACGCATATATATTCAGTTCTTACGCATATATGTTCAGTTCGTACGCATATATATTCAGTTCTTACGCATATTTGTTCAGTTCTTACGCATATATATTCATTTCTTTACACATATATATTCAGTTATAACAAATATATATTCAGTTCTTACACATATATATTTAGTTCTTACACATATATATTCAGTTCTTACAGCATATATATTCATTTCTTACACATATATGCTTCAGTTCTTACGCATATATATTCAGTTTTACGCATATATATTTTGTTCTTACGCATATATATTCAGTTCTTACACATATATATTCAGTTCTTACACATATATATTCCGTTCTTACACATATATATTCAGTTCTTACGCATATTTATTCAGTTCTTACACATATATATTCAGTTCTTACACATATATATTCCGTTCTTACACATATATACACATATATATTCCGTTCTTACACATATACATTCCGTTCTTACACGTACATATTCCGTTCTAACACATATATATTCCGTTCTTACACATATATATTCCGTTCTTACGCATATATATTCCGTTCTTACGCATATATATTCAGTTCTTACACATATATATTCAGTTCTTACAAATATATATTCAGTGCTTACACATATATATTCAGTTCTTACACATATATATTCAGTTCTTACAAATATATATTCAGTTCTTACACATATATATTCAGTTCTTACACATATATATTCCGTTCTTACACATATATATTCCGTTGTTACACATATATATTCCGTTCTACATGTATAATTCCGTTCTTACACATATATATTCCGTTCTTACACATATATATTCCGTTCTTACGCATATATATTCAGTTCTTACGCATATATATTCCGTTCTTACGCATATATATATATTCAGTTCTTACACATATATATTCCGTTCTTACACATATATATTCAGTTCTTACACGTATATATTCACTTCTTACACATATATATTCAGTTCTTACACATATCTATTCCGTTCTTACACATATATACACATATATATATTGTTCTTACACATATATATTCCGTTCTTTCACGTACATATTCCGTTCTTACACATATATATTCCGTTCTTACACATATATATTCCGTTCTTACGCATATATATTCAGTTCTTACGCATATATATTCAGCTCTTACACATATATATTCAGTTCTTACACATATATATTCCGTTCTTACACATATATATTCCGTTCTTACACATATATATTCCGTTCTTTTCACGTACATATATCGTTCTTACACATATATATTCCGTTCTTCTACACATATATATTCCGTTCTTACGCATATATATTCAGTTCTTACGCATATATATTCAGTTCTTACGCATATATATTCAGCAATTACACATATATATTCAGTTCTTACACATATATAATATCAGTTTCTTACACATATATATTCAGTTCTTACAAATATACATTCCGTTCTTACACATATATATTCCGTTCTTACACGTATATATTCCGTTCTCACACATATATTTTCAGTTCTTACACATATATATTCAGTTCTTACACATATATATTCCGTTCTTACACATATATATTCCGTTCTTACACATATATATTCCGTTCTTACACATATATATTCAGTTCTTACGCATATATATTCATTTCTTACACATATATGTTCAGTTCCTACGCATATATATTCAGTTTTACGCATATATATTCAGTTCTTACCCATATATATTCAGTTCTTGCACATATATATTCAGTTCTACAAATATATATTCAGTTCTTACACATATATATTCAGTTCTTACACATATATATTCCGTTTTTTACACATATATATTCCGTTCTTACACATATATATTCAGTTCTTACACATATATATTCAGTTCTTACACATATATATTCAGTTCTTACACATACATATTCCGTTCTTACACATATATATGCCGTTCTTACACATATATATTCCGTTCTTACACATATATATTCAGTTCTTACGCATATATTTTCAGTTTTTAAGCATATATATTCAGTTCTTACGTATATATATTCAGTTCTTACACATATATATTCCGTTTTTACACATATATATTCCGTTCTTACTCATATATATTCAGTTCTTTACACATATATATTCAGTTCTTACACATATATATTCAGTTCTTTCACATACATATTCCGTTCTTACACATATATATGCCGTTCTTACACATAGTATTCCGTTCTTACACATATATATTCCGTTCTTATACATATATATTCCGTTCTTACGCATATATACACAAAATATTCCGTTCTTACACATTATATATTATGTTCTTACACATATATATTCCGTTCTTACACATAAATATTCAGTTCTTACAGATATATATTCAGGCATATATATTCAGTTCTTACGCATATATATTCAGTTCTGACGCATATATATTCATTTCTTACACATATATGTTCAGTTCTTACAAATATATATTCCGTTCTTACACGTACATATTCCGTCTTACACATATATATTCAGTTCTTACGCATATATATTCATTTCTTACACATATATGTTCAGTTCTTACGCATATATATTCAGTTTTACGCATATATATTCAGTTCTTACCCATATATATTCAGTTCTTGCGAATATATATTCAGTTTTTACACATACATATTTAGTTCTTACACATATATATTCAGTCTTACACATATATATTCCGTTCTTACACATAAATATTCAGTTATTACACATATATATTCAGTTCTTACACATATATATTCAGTTCTTACACATACATATTCCGTTCTTACACATATATATGCCGTTCTTACACATATATATTCCGTTCTTACACATATATATTCCGTTCTTACACATATATATTCCGTTCTTACGCATATATACACAATATATTCGTTCTTACACATATATATTATGTTCTTACACATATATATTCCGTTCTTACACATACATATTCAGTTCTTACAGATATATAATTCAGTTCTTACGCATATATATTCAGTTCTTACGCATATATATTCAGTTCTGACGCATATATATTCATTTCTTACACATATATGTTCAGTTCTTACACATATATATTCCGTTCTTACACGTACATATTCCGTTCTTACACATACATATTCCGTTCTTACACATATATATTCACTTCTTACACATATATTCAATTCTTACACATATATATTCAGTTCTTACACATATATATTCCGTTCTTACACATATATATTCCGTTCGTACACATATAGTATTCCGTTCTTACACATATATATTCCGACCTTACACATATATATTCCGTTCTTACGCATATATATTCCGTTCTTACTCATATATATTCAGTTCTTACACATATATATTCAGTTCTTACAAATATATATTCAGTTCTTACACATATATATTCAGTTCTTACACATAAATATTCAGTTATTACACATATATAGTCCGTTCTTACACATATATATTCAGTTCTTACACATATATATATTCAGTTCTTACACATAAATATTCAGTTATTACACATATATATTCCGTTCTTACACATATATATTCAGTTCTTACACATATATATTCACTTCTTACACATATATATTCAGTTCTTACACATATATATTCCGTTCTTACACATATATACACATATATAGTCCGTTCTTACACCTATATATTCCGTTCTTACACGTACATATTGCGTTCTTACACATATATATCCGTTCTTACACATATATATTCCGTTCTTACGCATATGTATCGTTCTTAGCATATATATGCAGTCCTTACACATATATATTCAGTTCTTACAAATATATATTAAGTTCTTACACATATATATTTAGTTCTTACACATATATATTCAGTTCTTACAAATATATCATTCAGTTCTTACACATATATATGTTGTTCTTACACATATATATTCCGTTCCTACACATATATACACATATATATGTTGTTCTTACACATATATATTCCGTTCTTTCACGTACATATTCCGTTCTTACACATATATATCCCGTTCTTACACATATATATTCCGTTCTTACGCATATATATTCAGTTCTTAAGCATATATATTCAGCTCTTACACATATATATTCAGTTCTTACACATATATATTCAGTTCTTACACATATATATTCAGTTATTACGCATATATATTCAGTTCTTACACATATATATTCCGTTCTTACACATATATATTCCGTTCTTACGCATATATACACAATATATTCCGTTCTTACACATATATATTATGCTCTTACACATATATATTCCGTTCTTACTCATATATATTCAGTTCTTACAAATATATATTCAGTTCTTACACATATATATATTCAGTTCTTACACATAAATATTCAGTTCTTACAAATATATATTCCGTTTTTACACATATATATTCAGTTCTTACACATATATATTCACTTCTTACACATATATATTCAGTTCTTACACATATATATTCCGTTCTTACACATATATACACATATATATTCCGTTCTTAAACCTATATATTCCGTTCTTACACGTACATATTCCGTTCTTACACATATATATTCCGTTCTTACACATATATATTCCGTTCTTACGCATATGTATTCCGTTCTTACGCATATATTTTCAGTCCTTACTCATATATATTCAGTTCTTACAAATATATATTCAGTTATTACACATATATATTTAGTTCTTACACATATATATTCAGTTCTTACAAATATATATTCAGTTCTTACACATATATATTCAGTATTTACACATATATATTCTGTTATAACACATATATATTCCGTTCTTACACATATATATTCCGTACTTACACGTATAATTCCGTTCTTACACATATATATTCCGTTCTTACACATATATATTCCATTCTTACGCATATATATTCAGTTCCTACGCATATATATTCCGTTCTTACGCATATATATTCAGTTCTTACACATATATATTCCGTTCTTACACATATATATTTCGTTCTTACACATATATATTCACTTCTTACACATATATATTCAGTTCTTACACATATATATTCCGTTCCTACACATATATACACATATATATTTTGTTTTTACACATATATATTCCGTTTTTTCACGTACATATTCCGTTCTTACACATATTATCCCGTTCTGTAAACATATATATTCAGCTCTTACACATATATATTCAGTTCTTACACATATATATTCAGTTCTTACACATATATATTCAGTTCTTACGCATATATATTCAGTTCTTACACATATATATTACGTTCTTACACATATATATTCCGTTCTTACGCATATATACACAATATATTCCGTTCTTACACATATATATTATGTTCTTACA
>JAWPHD010024924.1:0-17786 GCA_037043455.1 Cyrtodaria siliqua | reverse complement strand
CTATGAAAATCAAGCAAACTACATATATAATCAATAAATTAATTATGTGTTGTTTTCAAAAAAAAATAAAAATAGAATGATGGACATCTCATAACTTCCTTTTGGGCATTGTTTTTTCTCTTCTTATAAATACCATTGTGGTTTTTTTCTGTTTCCTAACTCAGTGTTTCATATTAAAGTACCAGTAGTCATGTTTTTAAAAAAACACAAAAAAACAGTAAATATATTATCAAATTAAAGAAACAATTTTTACATATATTCTAAAGATAGTATCAAAAACATGTTGATCAACTGCTATAACAATTTTTTGGTAGAGCCCTTTTTAAGAGGGTAATATGGGGAAACAGCAAACCAAAAATGAATTATGTTCTGATGTATTAAACTTAGATACACTTCACTACCGCATTTCTGTTCTAAAAAAAATCTTGTAAGTTGTTTTACCTCTGGTTTTGTAGACCGCTGTTATGATAATAGTAGTAGCTGTTCCCATGTTTTGCTGGACAGCTATACTTCGGGAAATCCCACATCTCTGTTATTCTGAAATATTTTCATTCACTTGATACTTTCTGTAGCAAAAACAGAGAGTAAACATTTCTAAAACGACAATCGGTAACCTTGAAGTTTTTTTTAAGCAGTGAAATTAGCGTCTCGATTTCTTTATCCAGTATCATTTTGACTTTAAACCTGTTCGCATATACTTAAAATAAAATGTTGAGTTTCATTTTGTCTTCTTATTTTACAATAGGTCTAAATATAATATTTGTGCAATATAATTAAAAGTTAGTTAAATACGCAAAATAACTTTCATCATTTAATTCTTATAAATAGGATATTACATGAGTAATCATTATTTACTGAATTTATTTAACTCGTTAGCAAATATGATATAATGCGAGGCTCTTGAATGAGAATGAATGTTAGATTCTATTTATCACATAACTCACAAATCGACTTTTATTGCATTTTGACTGTCGCTTTAACATGCGAAACCGACATAAACTGTGGGAATTGGATCATAGTCATTATCGATTTTTTTTGACAGTGCATACTAGGCTTATTTGCATAGTTATATAACCAGTGGTATATCGAAAATATAGAGTGGTGTTATTCCACTCCCACACCGTAAGTTATGTGATAATTAGTATTAATGATTGAACAAATACAAGTTATGTAGAAAAATTAACAGGCCGCTGCTAGCTTTTAGAAAAACCAAGATCGCTGTGTGTCCCTTTAAATTCATTTTTCATGCAGGTGAGGGTTACAGTCAGTGGAAGAGTGTCAGACTTCAGATCTAGAGGTCGTGGGTTCGATCCTCGCCGTGACCATGTTATTTATCCTTGAGCAAGATAATTAATCCACATTGCTTAGTACTGGTTCTACCCAGGAAGCCATCGAGAGTGATTAATATAAGTTGCCTGTGAAGTTTCATGAAAATCCGTCAAGTAGTTTCAGAGGATTAGTCGCTACAAGTTTTCATTATATAACTCTATGTAAACAAAGAGGGCCGGCTGGCGTCCATGTTTAACGTCAAATCAAAATAATTTTGACAAGGATCAACATCATGTCATGCTGATCATTTTTGAAAAAGTCCCATATCAATATCACTTATAGTTTTCAAGAAGTAGTCGCTACAAACTTGTTTTTTGAAAATTTATTGTAAAGCCATGGCGGCCATCTTGAAATTTTGCTAGGGTCAATTAGACATCAAGAGCAACATTCCTGTAAAGTTTTATGAAAATCCGTCAAGTAGTTTCAGAGGAGAAGTCACTACAAGTTTTCATTATATAACTCTATGTAAACAAAGATGGCCGCTGGCGGCCATGTTTAACGTCGCATCAAAATAATTTTCGCAAAGGATCAACATCATTCCATACTGATCATTTTAAAATAAGTCCCATATCAATATCACTTATAGTTTTCAAGAAGTACTCGCTACAAACTTGTTTTTTGAAAATCTATTTTTAGCTGTGGCGGCCATCTTGAATTTCCGACCAACATGAAATGTTGCTAGGATCATTTAGACATCAACAGCAACATTCCTGTGAAGTTTCATGGAAATCCGTCAAGTAGTTTCAGAGGAGTAGTCGCTACAAGTTTTACTAAATAACTCTATGTAAACAAAGATGGCAGCCATGTTTAACATCAAATCAAAACGATTTTCGACAAGGATCAACATCATGTCATGCTGATTATTTTAGAAAAAAGTCCCATATCAATATCACTTAAGAGTTTTCAAGAAGTAGTCGCTACAAACTTGTTTTTTAAAAATCTATTTTTAGCCGTGGCGGCCATCTTGGATTTCACCTCAACATGAATTTTTGCTAGGATCAACTAGACTTCATGGGCAATATTTCTGTAAAGTTTCATGAAAATCCATTCAGTAGTTTCAGAGGAGTAGTCGCTACAAAAAAAGTTTACAGACAGACAGACGCCGCACCACGGCATAAGCTCTGCTGATCTCTGATCAGTAGAGCTAATAAAAAAGGGTTAGTGTTCACGCATCAATGTGTCTCAATAGAAAACTCGAATCGTGGAATTTGCCATTTACTACTGACATTTAACCCGCTACATATATATAATGGACTGTTCTTTCTTTGAATAAAGACCATTCCATTTAATACTGACATTTAACCCGCTACATATATATATAATGGCCTGTACTTTCTTTGAATTAAGACCATTCCATTTACTACTGACATTTAACCCGCTACATATATATAATGGCCTGTACTTTCTTTGAATTAAGACCATTCCATTTACTACTGACATTTAACCCGCTACATATATATAATTGACTGTTCATTCTTTGAATTAAGACCATTCCATTTACTACTGACATTTAACCAGCTACATATATATATAATGGCCTGTACTTTCTTTGAATTAAGACCATTCCATTTACTACTGACATTTAACCCGCTACATATATATATAATAATGGCCTGTACTTTCTTTGAATTAAGACCATTCCATGGACTACTGACATTTAACCCGCTACATATATATAATGGCCTGTACTTTCTTTGAATTAAGACCATTCCATTTACTACTGACATTTAACCCGCTACATATATATAATTGACTGTTCTTTCTTTGAATTAAGACCATTGGTTTTTGGGGGAAATGACTGATCAGGAGCCAAACATTGTACCCTGATCGGCCTGCGAGAGGCTAATCTGGGTTTACAATGGACGCAAATGCTATTATTGTCGCGTTTAGCGGGTTACAGAGACACTCAATATCAGTGGATGTTAATCATCAACCCGTAACCCGCTAAACGCGACAACAATAGCGTTTGCGTCCATTGTAAAGCCAGATTAGCCTCTCGCAGGCTGATCAGGTTGTACAATGTCCAGCTGCTGATCAGTCATTTCCCCTAAAACACCAATGGAATGGTCTTAATTCAAAGAAAGAACAGTCCATTATATATATGTAGGGGGTTAAATGTCAGTAGTAAATGGCAAATTACATGAGTCAAGTTTTCTATTGAGACACATTGATGCGTGCACAGTAACTTTTATTTAAACATAGATTGTGAAGCACGTTCTTCCAACTTATATTAATCACTCTTGATGGCCTCCTTGTATATATGTAGCGGGTTAAGGGTTAAAAGAAAAAGTCACAAGAAATAAAAATGTAAATCTTCTCCTATAGATACGTACAAGCTATTTTATGACAGATTACCTTTCATTCAATTTGTTCCTGATTGGACAAGCCTCTATGAACGGGCGCGAGACAGCATTCTGGTCATCGACAAAACGCTTGGTTTCTTCGCTGTCTGGGTCCTCCAGCCACTGATAAGGGTCCCCAACCTGGACAGAAACAAATTACCTAAATAATTTCATGAAAGTTCTACAAGTGTTAATTAAATTAAGAAACTTTCTTAAGTTGGATACATATTTCAAAGCAAAATTTACCAATCAGAAATTGCATTAATTTTTACTTTCAATGGATTCCTTTAGAAAGATTATTTGCAAATGACTGCAATGTCAGATCTAATGCCTCTGTTAATAGTTAAACTGTATTTGGAGGGCTTACGCTGTCAAACAACACTGTAATCTATTTTTAGCCATGGTGGCCATCTTGAATTTAAGTTCAACCTGATATTTACTTGGGTGGAGGCACAACCTAGCTATATGTGTAAGAATGGACTAAAACAACACAGAAATGAGAAATATGCATAAAAAAAAGCAAACAGTGGGGTGGAATGGGGGAGGAGGGAGCCCATGGATGAAGTACCTTTTGAGCGAAAATTGGACAAATTATTAAAACGCCAACCTGTTAAATATCAACATTGACAACTGATCAATATTGTGTGAATATGTCATTACTGGCTTTATACCAGATGTCGTCATTTTTACGTTGGTTCTTTAATATATCTAAATCAAAACTAGTCATCTCATAAATATTTTTGCCGGTAGAGAAGCTTACCCCTTTGCCGTAGATATTCTGTGTTTACATTATTTCTATTCTCAGTAACAAGTGTCATGTGACCGTTACTAAATATAGACTGACTTGGGCCGGTCGTCTGAGCTGAACGTAGTAGTTATCGTCATGTTCAGTTTAATACAGAATAATCCATGTTTGGGATGATGAAAACGTGTGTAGTTATTAATTGAAACATAAAATTACCATTGCACATGAATACACAAAAGAAATATCTAGAAAAATATTATATCTACAATTTAAAATGTTTTTCCAACTGTACGTATCGGATGTTTGTCTCCCTTGGCTGAAAATGTTTAGCACATGCTTTTAGTTTTTTGGACATGTCAAATTGATTCAATGGTTTGACATAAAAGGTCAGCTATTTTAAAAGGAAATTTTCCTGCGCATGCGCATTAGCGCGTGATTCCCCCAATTGTGTTTCTTTATAACGGTATTTATGTAGGTAAACGGGTTGGTTTGAGAGTGTATGTTAACATTTCGAAACTATTTTTTCCTCTTCAATTGTCTTATGATAGTGTGTAGTGATTTGTAAAGTGGGGTCGAAAAATAATCACAACATTGACCGTTTTATTGATAATGACGAAATCTGGTGAATGACGATAACTGGTACACAACCAGTTTTAATCCGAGCCTTCTCTGACCTTACCAGCCCTTAATTTTTATGATTTTTGATATTTCATCTGGCTGTGTACGGTCAGAGGAACTCCTATAGTAAAAACAAGGGGATCTTCTCTCCCTAGTGGGAGAGGAACTACCCTCTTGGTTTTAAATCAAAATATCTATGTAAGTATTCATTGTATTAACATTTCAAGCATATAAACAGTCAGAGCTCTAACCTTAAACAGTTACAAATTTTATAACTGCTGGAAGTTATTAAAATGACAAATTATTATCTCTCTTTGGTTTAGAGTAGCAGTTACTTTTCCCTGGTAATCATTTGTAACCTAAATCAGTTACCAAGATCATTTGCTAATGAATTAAAATAGTTGCCAAATGTGCTGTGTTTATTTATGTCTGAATACTTATTATTAAGGATAAAGACATCTTCATCAAGATCCAATTAGCAGTTGTTCACTAATTATCATGTTGGAGTCTACAAAATGATTTTTAATGAATTTTGTTGCATAACAGTAGGTAACTTGAGAGGCATTGCGCATTGGATTTTCATCGATGCTCATGGAATTTTATTGCATGGTTGTAAAGTTGAATAATCACCCTACCTGGAGAAAATTGTCATATATGTAGGAAAATTCCTGTTCAGAAGAACTGGAGTGAATTTGTGGTAGTAACTGATTCTGGTTACTATACGAGTTTTAGGTCTTTTTTTAAATAACAGTCACAGGTTATGAAAAACGTAACTGTTTAAGGTTAGAGCTCTGACTGACAAACCGATTATCAATATATTTATTTAGCTATCTGAACCAAAATATTTGTTTTATTAACCTTAATAAAGTTGTAACGGTTAACCGTTTCAGACGAAATGAAAAAATATTACATTTCCAACATTTGTTATTATTCAGGTCAAATGTCACGTGATCGTGACCGGTGCGCCGATAAATATTTCCCGCAAAATTAAAAAAAAATCAAAATTGCAACCAACTTTTCCTTTTGGCACTAGCAATACTCTGAACAACATTCAATTGTTTATCTGTAAAGTTTAGACCCTAATTATGCCCCGAGAAGAGTTTGTTCCACTCCAAAAATCCCTCGATGCTTTCAGTTGATAGTGGACTTATTTGATGAGGAGAATATGAATGCCTTTACCTCTCGCGAGAATGTCACGTGAATTTAATTAATATGCAAAATGACAATATGGCGGATATAGTAAATAAAAGTGTACTTCAAAAAATAAATGTTTTATTGTGTCACTACCATCGATAAAGGTGCAGTTTTATCATTGCAACCTGGTATAATCAGTGCTCAAGAAATAGGATAGCCCGACGCCCGGGGCTCCTCGAAATCCATTCCGGGCCTGTCTCATTTTGCAGACGAGGAGCCCGTCGGGCCTGTCTAAAAAAAAAAAAAAAAAAATCCCCCAAAAAAATCAGATTTCTGGATCTCAAGCTCAAGTTCCTCAAGACAAAATACTCCCATGTGTATTGTGAACTGTGAAAACACTTGCAATAAAGTAATTAAAATGTGTTATTCACATTGAAACAATAAGAAGTTTGAATATTTTGCCTGGCTTCGTGTCGGCAGTTTGTCACAACTTTGAGGTCGACAATTGTTGACATAAAACTCATTATTCTGCTATTAGGGTTGTGATTTCTTTCCTTTGTGATAAGAAATACCGTTTTTGTCATTAAAAACACACTAATGCATGAAAAAAAATCGTTATTGATGGTATTTCGATTGAATGTTTGTGAAATGTTCGGGCCGTAAAAGTGCGGTGTCATAGTAGTTCGGATGGTACATAATTTCGGAAATATTATTATTATTATTATTTTTTTTTTATATTTATAATCAAATAAAAAAAAAATGTCCTTTACAAAAACATGTTGGTGGAAAGAAAAATATATATACTGTATATGTATAAATACAGATATAAAGTATATTTCTATTCATTATTTAAGGTGTAAGGAGTTCCTGGAATCCTACTTTTAAATGAATTCTAGTCTAGGCTCCTAATTCTTTACTTGGAGAAAGTGGTGACGAAAAGAAAAAAAATAGCCAGAGGAGGCTCTGATAGTCTCATAAAACCTGATTAAAAATTTGGCCTCAAGTTTAGCTCCAGTTTCACCAAGTCCGCTCTGATTATTATCGTTTGGCAAAAGTGCTAGTACTCTCCTTTGCATTGGTTATAAATTACTATGTAATATTCTATTCTAACATATTTTAAACGAAATGGTAAATAAGTCCGCTGACCAGGGAGCATAAAGTGGTAGCAAAAAGAAAAATATAGTCAGAGGAGGTTCTGAGCTTGATTAATACATACGTAACAAAATTATAAAAGTGAATAAAGACACATTTCCAATAGGTAAAAAATATTGGACCTTACCATTTTAAATCAGGGCCTGTCCATTTCAAATCAGGGCCTGTCAATTTCAAATCGGGGCCTGTCCATTTTCAGAAGCAACAAGCCCTGGGCCTGTCTCTTAAAATAATTTTCTTTGAGCACTGATAATAAACATTAATTGATCGATCTGTTGAGCTAAATTATTGTAAAAAATTGACCCGACACTGCAAACATCATTGAAAGTGCATGACTGTGATTTTTTTAGTAATCACCACGTTTTCACTATAGGAGTTCCTCTGACCCTATAAAGCCGCAAAAAATAATTAAAATGAAAACAATTTAAAAAAGGCTTTTAGGGTCAGAGAAGGCTCGGATTAAACCAGTATATGACAAATTAAACATTGTTAACGGAAAAGAAGCGCTTGTCCAAGAGGCCGAGTATATTCTATTGCCAGAAGAGGATCTACGCGAAAACTAGACACTACAGTGACTACTGAAAATTATAGCTGCGTTATGCCTCGTCATGATAGTGTATTATAATTAGTCGGCGTCGAAGAGTTCGTGTTCTTTTATAAATAAATGGACAACTGTCACAAGTTGGTTATATACTTCACTAACCTTGGTTCCATGATAATTATCAATAACAGATTCGTCTCTTCTTGCTTTAGGATAAGAGAATTTTCCCATTATGCCTTTGTTGCGATCTAATAAAGGAATAAAATGGGCCAATAAAATGTTTGGGATAAAATGTTTACTCTTAGTCACTAGACGCTTGGAGAAATGATCTACCAAAATGATGAGGAACTACCGGAATCGAATGAAAATAGCGACATTATAGGCACACTTAACTTGTAATATATTCGGGTTCATAAGTACGAGTCAACACACATGTTCCACTATAGACTATATGCTTTAATACGAAGCTACTATGAGAGACGCCAAACAGAGACTGACCCAGTGATAGGCTGTCTATACATTTATATAAGGCACAGGCATGCATTCATATTAAGTTACATTCTAACACGACCTCTGCATTCTTTCATATACACAAGGAAGAGAGACAGCTGTATGTTATTCTACGATAAAATACAGCTGTTCCATTATTTCCCCGCGTATATTTCATCCGTTCGAAGCGCCACGTTACATGACGTCATTTGGTAAATATACGTCACGAAGACAAACTCAACAGTAATTTTAATGAAATGTTAATTAAAACAAACTTGCCATGCTCCCAATCCGTGCACACACCCGATATAAACCCAGCATATGCATCAGTACATATAACATTAATAAGCATCTTGAACAAGGTGAGAACGTTTGACGTCATACAGTGCAAGCTATATGACGTAAGCAATTACTTAATTGTTTGTCACGTGACTACTAGTTTATTGAAAAGGAGAACTTTGCATACTTGGGCGCCCAATGGAACAGCCTGTAAACATAGCAGCCTGATTAACTTGACCTCCGAGATAATCTATAGTTCCCCAACACTAGCTTAAACAATGGCGTTATTGTTGTGTTAGAATCGAAATAATAAATACGTACCTGTATTTATCGATGAATAAAATACAGTTAGGAGTTCGGATGCGTAATAATTAAATCACGAGTGTATTGAAAAGGAGAACTTTGCATACTTGGGCGCCCAATGGAACAGCCTGTAAACATAGCATCCTGATTATTATAAACTTGACCTCCGAGATAATCTATAGTTCCCCAACACTAGCTTAAACAATGGCGTTATTGTTGTGTTAGAATCGAAATAATAAATACGTACCTGTATTTTATCGTTGAATAAAATACAGTTAGTCGTTCGGATGCGAGTAATTAAATCACTCGTGCTAACGCACTCGTGATTTAATTATTACGCATCCGAACTCCTAACTGTGTTTTATTCATCGATAAAACACAGGTACATATTTATTATTTCTTAATTAAAGTACAATATACAACAGAAATAACATAGAAAGGTGTAAAAGAGAGGTGTAACACGCCCATTTGAGTATTTTTTTATATGTTTCTTCTAGCATATTCTGAGATAAGCCCTTCTAAAATGTACACGGGTATATGCTTCCAAGTGACTTAGTCTTTGGTAGGACTAACCTGTTTTAGGGGTTCTTACGTACAGTTTAGTTGAACAAATTTATTTAAAAAGTTATGAAGCAAAAACATACATGAATCGAGCGTTTATTGATATGTTTTGCCGAGAATCTGATAAAAAAAGTCACGTGCTTTCGCCAACGTCAAGAATATATTGTTTAATAAAATAAAAATGCTGTCATTCATTATATTTTTAATAAATAACATTCTCATGAATAGTTAGTTACATATGCTGCCAACATATCTACAAAAAAGGTGGATTCACTCCTCTGTCTAAGAAATAAAATGTCTCATGAATGATTACACCATAGAGTCCCTCCCAGTGTGGGACCATATTCCCTCTTTCCTGAAAATATGGCCAAATGTTCCCTAAACATATTTTGCTTTGTTTCCCAGACATATTTTTTCAATGTTCCCTTGTTCCCCAAAATATTACAATGCTCCCGTGTTCCCCAAGCAAATGTTCCCGAAATTAATTCTGATGAATTAATAAACCATTAATTTGGCCTATAACAGCTAATAGTTGCATCTTAGACAACAGTTGTTGAGCACAAGAACTTAAGTGATCTACTTTTTTTTTTATTGTTTTCACATAGATTTGTTCTGAACATGTGTTTATCATATTTTCTCATCGATGTTAATAAGTACTGAGCACAACAGTATTTTGAAAGAGTTACATATATTATCTTACTCTAGCTCAATTTGACTTTTGTGTACAACACATTTTTTCAAGCTTCCATTTATATCTTTCTGACATACAAACGGCCACTTCATCGTTTTCCATAAAATACAACGGATTGAATGGATCTTATGCCTTTTGCCTTTTTCATACCCGAGGTAACACTTTCTCTGAGCATCATGATGCCTACTCTGTTCAATGTATTCACATATATTAAGTCACCTGCAACATAAACAACCTCAGATAATTGTTCAGCTTGAATGTGTTGTACTTCTCCGACTTAACTGAAGTCAACTGGTTTACTCACAATAGTTCCTGAATTGTCTTTCACACCCATACGTCTCACCGTGTTTTGTGGAACTCCGTGGTCATATGTTGCTCTCCAGTCTCTCATCTCTTGTTTCTGCTCTTTGGTCAGATGCATACATTTTGGGCTGATCAGCATACTATACCGGGGTAATATGACTTCGAACTGAAGATTTCCAACAGTCTATGTGATACATTGGCACGGGAAAGTAAGCTCTTGATGTCACACAGGGAGTCTAAAATACGTTTTTCGTCATCAATTACAACAGTTGATACAGTTCCCTGAGGAACTTGCTTTGATGCTGTTGTTTCGATGTATGCTTTCACATTCTCAACGTACTGACCATCAAAGTCATATACCTCCTGCAATCTTCCAATAGCTGTATCTGGACTAATATACAATGGTTTCTGTTTCTCCAAGTGGATATCAGATTTCAAGCTAAACTTTCGGAGAGTGTTCAGATAACACCGCTTATCGTTCTGGGGGCACCAGTAGCAGTATCTACAACGAACAGTGTTTTTCTATCTGCACAAAGTCCTGCAGGTTCGGAAAATTGGGCATCCTTTCCATCTCTCTGGCCTCTCCCATTTCCAATATAGTGGCTGCATTCTGTTGTTGTAGGATTGAGCAACTTAATTAAACAGTCATCTGTGTCACTAAATACTAATCTGTTTTGTAAAACAGGCAAACTGTGTACTCTGACACATTCGTTTCCATTTGATATAACCGGCTCTACGGTTTCAGATTCCCAGTTGACTTTAAGTATGCCTCCATCTTTATCATGAGAAGCAACATACATTCATGAAATCTAGTCCATACAGCAAACAATATTTTGTTTCTAGCTTTTTTAGCAGTGTCCCTGATAACTGTACAAGATTTGAGTGAATTTCATTCATGTGAAATACCCCCACCCCATTCCCCACCAACTCCCATTGTGGACACAAACAAATTGTTACTGCTATCAAATGAAAATGCAAGCGTACTAGAAATATTCTTGTCCTCACAGAGTTTTTCTACCCTCACATCTTCTGTTCCTTGTTTTAGCTTGTCTTGAAGCAATTATTTTGATTTTTTCGTCCTGTCGCTGTTATCCCATGAACCAGTTTCTCTTAACGTTTCTTGTAGTTGCTTAACAGTTAATCTCTCAACTTCTATAATTGTCTCACCTGTCAAGTCCTTATACACGATTGCATTCTTCTTTGACTCCGCAAAATATAAAACCCTGCCACTCCTATAGGACAATCTAATGATTCCATTTCAGATGTAATACCAGCTAGGTAATGACCAGCTCGAACTTTTCTGACCTTCCCTGTTGCAATATCAGAAATGAAAACATTATCACGAGGTCCCATAGCAACACCAATTGGACGTTTAAAAACTCCATTTTTATTATCCTCTGTGAGTCTATATTTTTCTGGAACAACGGTATGTGTCACTAATTTGACATTGTTGTAACTGTAGCATCAGAAATTTGAAGAATGGAGTCAACATCTTGTCTATCCCTGTTTCTAACAGCGCTCAAAGGAACATTTCTTGACAGACTGGAATGCAAACCTGGGTCATTTCGTAACTCTCTTAATTGCACCCCAAATTTGCTCTGAAATCATCAACCCAGAGAAAACAGTTGCTGAAACTCTGTCTATTTCTCTCAGCAACATGCACCGCATCAGGTACATCTGAAACTGTGCTTAAATGTATTTCTTTTCCTTCATTTTTTTCTGCTAGCAATTGCGTTTGAGCTGCAGCATTTCTTGATTCTGAATCTTGAGTTACACACATAACTGAAGATTTTATGCATTTTATTCTATTCGTCATGCAGTAACAGCAGGGTCTAAATCCGAGTTCTATGTTTGAGTACCCGAGTGTTTTACATGTTTCACAAATCACCTTTTTATTTTTATCTATGCATTCCAAACAGTCACTTACACATATTTCACAACCTTGTATCACCCCTTTTTAGTGGAAATTAATCGCTGCTTAAGATGGTGTAAGCAAACATGTAGTGGAAATTAATCATTGCTCAAGATGGTGTAAGCAAACATGTAGTGGAAATTAATCGTTGCTCAAGATGGTGTAAGCAAACATGTAGTGGAAATTAATCGTTGCTCAAGATGGTGTAAGCAAACATGTAGTAGAAATTAATCGTTGCTCAAGATGGTGTAAGCAAACATGTAGTGGAAATTAATCGTAGCTCAAGATGGTGTAAGCAAACATGTAGTGGAAATTAATCGTTGCTCAAGATGGTGTAAGCAAACATGTAGTGGAAATTAATCGTTGCTCAAGATGGTGTAAGCAAACATGTAGTAGAAATTTATCGTTGCTCAAGATGGTGTAAGCAAACATGTAGTGGAAATTAATCGTTGCTCAAGATGGTGTAAGCAAACATGTAGTGGAAATTAATCGCTGCTCAAGATGGTGTAAGCAAACATGAAGCTGATCAATTTCATGTTTAACCATGTTTAAAGTGTCTGATGATGACAGTCCTTTGGTTAAGTGATCGATAGTTGTTACACGCACTACTTCTGGAATAACAATTTTCTTTAAAATGTCTATCGGGTTGCTTTTTTTCTTTGATATATTTATGATCAATATTAATTTTATTGTGCTTCCTAGTAGCTTGCCTTGTCGCGAATCAAACATCAATGCAGGTTTAAGCTGCATGTTCCCCAGTTCCCTAAAATTAAACCAATGTTCCCTTGTTCCCTGAAAATAACAGACACTGTTCCCTTGTCACCTAACAATAAATGGCCATGTTCCCTGTCCCCCAAAACACCTGGGAGACCCTCACCATACCCTAGTACCAGTATACTATGCCCATATAAACCAGTCTTCAGAAACAACGGAGAGAAGCACGTCGTGCCCTCAAACTGCAGACCAGTCTCGTAGACATTTATTGTATTTAAACTGAAAGTAATGGGACACTTGCCTCCGGCATTGCGATATGGAGAAATCCTCGCTGACCACCAACATAAGTTCAGAGCCAGACGATCAGAAAATCATCTTCACTGACCGCCAACATGGGTTGAGAGCCACGCGATCCTGTGAATCACAGCTCGGTGATGTCAACTATTGAGAAGATAGCGAAACGCCTGATCAAGCCTGAGCGGTAAGGGACAGGTGGACGTCATCTTCCTGGACCTTGAGAATGCATTTAATACGGTCCACCACCAATGACTACTATATAACACAGACCTAATGGTCCACCACCAATGACTACTATATAACACAGACCTAATGGCCCACCACCAATGACTTCTATATAACACAGACCTAATGGTCCACCACCAATGACTACTATATAACACAGACCTAATGGTCCACCACCAATGACTACTATATAACACAGACCTAATGGTCCACCACCAATGACTACTATATAACACAGACCTAATGGTCCACCACCAATGACTACTATATAACACAGACCTAATGGTCCACCACCAATGACTACTATATAAGCTTGCTCAGTATAGATTAAAGTCCTACCGAAGCATTGTGGTGTAGTGGTTACAGTGTCTGCCTTGCATTCGGGAGGTCGCGGGTTCGAGTCCGCTGACCGCGTCAAAAACAGACTTTAAAAATGGAGTAGTTACTTGTAACCCATGCCTGACAAGCAAATAATGGGTAGTACTACGTCTGGTCAACCCGGTGTCAGAATAATGTGTATGGGTGGGGTATCATGTACTACGGCATGGTATTTCAGTGTGGCAGCACTATATCTGCTTCAAGTAGACTGTAGATAGATACATAGCGCACTACACACAATCACTCACACAATAGTCCAGACATAATGCCGAGTCAACGGGGGATTCTTCCCGGGAGCTCATATGGTAGAGGGACTTTAAACCTTAGAAATCATCATCATTAAAGTCCTCCGGCCATGTTTTGTTTCATGAACATGTTTATGATTCAGTACACAACAATAGATATTTACAATTCACACATTGCTATTTCTGTGAAAAGCGAGAATAATAATTTATTTGATGACCTAGAAAACTTTGAACAGGTAAATTAATCCACAGGTAAATGTATGTATCAATTATCTGGCAATAGTTGTGCATCTATACAATTCAGATTTACCTCATTTCCCCGTGCAGTCACGTAGTGGTAAAATTAGTATCTACGTCATGCAAATATTACTTATTTTTACATACAACTTAGTAGCGGTTTTAAATATATGTTTCTGTCCGGGACTATCAAGAAATGTTCATATGATGTTTAAGAGTTAAATTTGTTAATTGATAATACTACAAAAAGAGTGGCCATTCATCTTTAAGAGGCCATCACAGAACTAATCTGTGGCCGTCATGCATAACAGGAAACTAAAAAAAAACGGCCGCTTTTTCTGTGCATGTATGCGAGTTTTAACAAATATAATGAATGGCAATTGCTATTAACACGTATCAATAAACTGGATTAACTACAACATGATATGTAGTAGAACATGTTAAGATAATAAGAAAATAGAAATAAAAAATAAAGGAAAAGTGGAAGTGGAAGAAAGAATAATGCAACACATATGACATTGCTCGGGTTGATCAGACAGATAAAATGTAAAGGCAAACCTAAGTAAATCGATGACTATCTCTAATACAGTTTTGAACAGAATTAAAAATCAAACCATTTTCTTGTGTTGTAAGATCTAACCTTCCAAACAATAAGGTATTTGAGCTTAAAGGGTAAAAAGAACGTGTTGACTGGAAGAGTTCGAGTCTCTCAACATTGAATTGCATACATTCAAAGAAGAAACGATGTGCATCTTCATTACCCTGACCGCAATTGCATTGAGGCGATTCGTGATTTTGAAAAAGATCATTATTGAGATTACTACATGAATTTCTTATCCTAGCATGCATAACAGAAAAAAAACCGTACACTAGATAAGTAAAAACTAGAAACATTTGAATTAGTAAACATTATTCGCATAAGCTGACCTTTGAATATGTTTAATGAGCCTGAATTTCTAATATCTAAAGGTAAATCATTCCAGAGTTTCACAGCTGATGGAATAAATGAATTCATAAAAAGAGATGTTCTAACTGAAGTCTGCGAGAAATGTTCTGCGTTCCTGAGGGGATATGGAGTCTCTTCCGCTACGGTTCTTGGCAGTAGATTTGCCAGGTATTCAGGCAGGCACTCTTCCGTTTTTCATTTTATATACACCAGAAAGTTTTTGGAACTTACGCCAAATCAGCTATAAATGTTCCATATGGATTGTTTGGCTTTGTCGAAATATTCCCTACTGAAATGGCTCAAATTTCCAAAGCAAAACTTCAACATTTATGAATTCCGTGATTCAAAGTGAACTGTGGTGGTCGTTGTGAATGTTAATCACCTTAGCTTTAATAGTTCAGTTAAATGGTTTACAACTACGCAAATACAAAGAAAATGTCAGCGACCATGCTACAACTATAGTTCGCTGACATTTCTATATTATAGATGTAGTATGGTCTCTGACATTTCATTAGTATTTGCAAAGTTATAAAACAATTATAGCTGTAGCATGGTCGCTGACTTTTCCTTAGTATTTGCACAGTTGTGTATCACTTAATTGAAAACTACACCTGTCAGAATGAATGGTATACTCTAACTACCAGTTATCGAAATTCAGTGTATATGGTAGTCAGATGAAATGGATATGTTACAAACAAACAGAGTATCAAGGCTTTTCCTAGGAGTGCCACGGGGCCGAATAACGGCCCCTTCTTCAAAATGGCAAAATCATTATGTTTTTCCAATTTAAAGAATCCATAAAAAAAACAATAAAAAAACAACAACTTTTTTCAAAGACATTTTCTATTGTGTTTGGTGTCACACCACACACACTCATTTCAGTAAAAAATGATTGTTGTTAACACTCCAGCAGGTTCAAATCACTATTTTAATGATAACTGTTCATAATGTACTAATTTCTCAATTTTGGAAATTTGTCGATAAAAAATGTCCCAATTCGATTTAGGGGCCTTTTTCCCAAAACACCTAGGAAAAGCACTGAGTATGGTCTCACCTCGTTGGTTGATTTAAGCACCGCAAGGTTTTATCAACCATCGCGATGAGACCATTCTCTGTCTATTATTTAAAGGGAATGTAGCGACACAACCAAACCATCTTTATTATTGATAGTTCTGAAATACTTGAATAAGGGTGAAAGAATTATCAAAATCGGATGATAAACAAAGAAGATGTGATCATTTGAAGTTTCTGTTGAAACGGATATGGAAGTGGCCATTTTGAGAGCTATGACATCACGGTTCTAAATGACCATATATGGAATATTTATAAATATGAAAATTTACTGATTTATAGGGAAAAAATGACAGCAACTGTATAAAAACATGTCATACTCATACTTAATGGCAATAATGCTTTATATAACCAGTAAAAAAAAATCATTCATTTGCAGTGATTTTCTTCGTTTTAAATGCTATTTATCGATATTCCATATATGGTAATATGGAACTATGATGTCATAGTTCTAAAAAATGGCGGTTCCATATTCGTTTTAGAACAATCTTTAAATGGTCATATCTTTTTTGTTCATCATCCGATTTTGATAATTCTTTCACCTTTTCCCAAATTTTTCAGAACTCTCAATAACAGAGCTTGCTTGGCTGTGTCGATATTTCCGTGTACCTTTAAACTGCCTAATTGTGCTGGTACGAAAAAACAACAGATACAATAATAAATCGATTATGTTTATTCTGCATGAAAATCTACATGGTACACATTTTAAGTAACCATTGTTTTACTATTATATACAATATGTTAAAGTAAGCAAGCCGCAATGGCGCTTATAAATCCATTTATGCCAACCTTACTATCACACTATTTATATTACCCTACACTCACCAAGTTGCGCTCTGTTTGATGTAGCTTAATTAAATTGGAAAGAAATAACAACATAATATGATATGAAATTGAAACGGCCATTTATTAATTAAATGACATATTTGAAAGTTTTCCAAACATACCAAACATGTTTAAGATCATTCCTTGAACTATTTGAAGTAATAGTTAGTAACATCAAAGGTTGGGATCTATATAAACGCGTGGCCTTTATGAAGAATATCCACCAAAAAGTACGGTTTGGAAAATTCCTTTGTGTTATATGTTTCTACAAACGGAAACGAGGCTGTGTGTACATCGTGAGGACGTCACGCATAATAAACACCTGCCTCACTGTAAGATTTACACGACATAACATGCACACATATTTCTACTATAAAAACATTGTTTTACATAAGTTCTAAATTATGTAAGCAAGTTGTCATAAAAGCATTTATTTCAAATAAATTTAT
>JAWPHD010024923.1:0-17793 GCA_037043455.1 Cyrtodaria siliqua | reverse complement strand
ATTCACAGATAAGCATTGATAAATCAACTGACAATAATTACTGGGGTAATATTATGGACAGAAAATACGAAATCAAATTAATCACAGATAAGCATTGATAAATCAACTGACAATAATTATTGAGGTAATATTATGAACAGACAATATGAAATCAAATTAATCACAGATAAGCATTGATAAATCAACTGACAATAATTACTGAGGTAATATTATGAACAGACAATATGAAATCAAATTAATCACAGATAAGCATTGATAAATCAACTGACAATCATTACTGAGGTAATATTATGAACAGAAAATATTAAATCAAATTAATCACAGATAAGCATTGATAAATCAACTGACAATAATTACTGAGGTAATATTATGAACAGACAATATGAAATCAAATTAATCACAGATAGGTATTGATAAATCAACTGACACTAATTACTGAGGGAATATTATGAACAGAAAATATTAAATCAAATTAATCACAGATAAGCATTGATAAATCAACTGACAATAATTACTGAGGTAATATTATGAACAGACAATATGAAATCAAATTAATCACAGATAAGTATTGATAAATCAACTGACAATAATTACTGAGGTAATATTATGAACGGACAATATGAAATCAAATCAATCACAGATAAGTATTAATAAATCAACTGACAATAATTACTGAGGTAATATTATGAACAGAAAATATTAAATCAAATTAATCACAGATAAGCATTGATAAATCAACTGACAATAATTACTGAGGTAATATTATGAACAGACAATATGAAATCAAATTAATCACAGATAAGTATTGATAAATCAACTGACAATAATTACTGAGGTATTATTATGAACAGAAAATATTAAATCAAATTAATCACAGATAAGCATTGATAAATCAACTGACAATAATTACTGAGGTAATATTATGAACAGACAATATGAAATCAAATTAATCACAGATAACGATTGATAAATCAACTGACAATAATTACTGAGGTAATATTATGAACAGACAATATGAAATCAAATTAATCACAGATAACGATTGATAAATCAACTGACAATAATTACTGAGGTAATATTATGAACAGACAATATGAAATCAAATTAATCACAGATAAGTATTGATAAATCAACTGACAATAATTACTGAGGTAATATTATGAACAGAAAATATTAAATCAAATTAATCACAGACAAGCATTGATAAATCAACTGACAATAATTACTGAGGTAATATTATGAACAGACAATATGAAATCAAATTAATCACAGATAAGCATTGATAAATCATCTGACAATAATTACTGGGGTAATATTATGAACAGACAATACGAAATCAAATTAATCACAGATAAGCATTGATAAATCAACTGACAATAATTACTGGGGTAATATTATGGACAGACAATACGAAATCAAATTAATCACAGATAAGCATTGATAAATCAACTGACAATAATTACTGAGGTAATATTATGAACAGACAAGATGAAATCCAATTAATCACAGATAAGCATTGATAAATCAACTGACAATAATTACTGGGGTATTAGTATGGACAGGATATATGAAATCAAATTAATCACTGATAAGCATTGATAAATCAACTGACAATAATTACTGGGGTATTAGTATGGACAGGATATATGAAATCAAATTAATCACTGATAAGCATTGATAAATCAACCTACAATAATTACAGAGGTAAAATTATGAACAGACAATACGAAATCAAATTATTCACATGTAGTCATTGAAAAAACAACTGACAATAATTACTGAGGTAATATTATGAACTGACAATCTACAATCAAATTAATCACAAATAATCATTAATAAATCAACTGACAATAATTACTGAGGTAACATTATGAATTCACAATATGAGATCGCTCACATACCCAATCAGATTGCAGATCGTGGCATTTATTATATACTATTAAATACCGCAACTAACCAACTGCGCCTTTTTTAGCCTTTGGCGCAGTCGGTTAGAACGTCGTCTACTATGTGTCTACATGGTTCGAGCCTTATACACTCGTACATTTGAAAACGCAACACTTGGTATTTTTTGAATTTATATTGTTTTAAATATATGCGAAAAAAGTAGAGGAAATCGTATACAACTGTTTATCGCCATATGTTTACCTTTGGGACATAGAGACTTATGTCCTAACATAAATACAATCATGATTTGAACAAAACACCAGCGGACTAAACTAATCGAAAATCAAAAATGTTGCGATTTAAATGTACTGATTATATAAGGCAACATATTTTAAACCATACAATGTTAAGATATTTCAAAAAATATTATACGAAACTACTATGGAATAAATCTGATTGGTTCCGACAATGAGTACTCTGATATGAAATATAATGAAAAATAAGTCATAACTGATAATAATCCAATATATAACACATATAACATGCAAACATCATCTGCAAAATAGCTGAACTGTTACCAATTGGGTCGAAACTTTAGAATATGTGCACCGATAACAAAATATAGTGGTACACATGACTATATATCGACGCATTGCTGTACTAGTACGCATGTACGCATAGTGATATGCGTGCAAACATATATTATAAAATCATCGCCATTTTTAAATCAGCTAAGTTATCCCCTAACGTTCTTTTTTGCCACTGACCATTCCAAGGCGGTAGCCCTATTGTCCACCCGTCTTGTGTGTGTGACGACTTATGACTTTATTCCTTAGTAACATTGCCATTCATGTTTGTCGTTTTGCGTGTTTTGGGGTTTACTGTGTTCTGTGAAAGCTGCATTTCCTGTTCGACTTTTATACTTGTTTTGCGAAGAATAATGTACCGTATCCTTAATGCGATATTTTTACACTGTTGTTGGAAATTTTAGACTTAAGTGTTTATTTCACATCGATTAACACGAAGATTTACTCTCCAATGTCGCATAAGTGTGTAAGATAGCAATGCGTGCATTAAGAAGAAACCAAGAAGGATTATAAACTCGATCAAGTTCAAACCAGCCGTCAGAAAGTACTTATATTACAAGCAGGATATGATAATATACAATATTCATGTACGACAGCTCTGCGATATATTATTAATATAATTGACTATTTTAAAATGCTGCTTATAATAATGCTTATTACTGCGGATATTGCATAGGTATTATGTATGATAACTATAGGCTTATACAATTATCACAACCTTCTGTGGTGACTTGATTTACGTAAGATACGAGGTCTGGTCATCAACACTTTCATACGATCGTATCAGTCATGAACACGTTCATACAATCGTTATCAAAATTTGTTTTTACGTTTGTCAAAAGAGGTTATGATCCTGTCATTTTCCAACGCACTGCATGTTTATTATTTGACCCATTTACAGTTAGCCACTATGCTTGTGCGGTGACACATTGTGGAGCCTACGATGACAGCTACCGTAACACTGAGACGACGGTAACATTTGTCGATTGTCTCATTTCCTGTCGTGTCCTTAATTGTTTATTTTAACCCTTTTAAATGATATTTGTGATGTGATGTACCTTGTCTTTTGTTGACCTATGTGTTTGTTTCAATGCGTGGTTTTGGTTGACTGTGGACCTTGAATGCTAGATTTCCTGTTCTACTTGTATATCTGCTTTTACGTTTACTTTTTAAATATACTGGAATTTAATGCCAGCGAACCGCAGCTTTAAAGTCCATAAAATTCAAAATATGGACGATTCTATCAACCCAGGTCTTTCTTTGAATGAGAACTACACTTTAAAGGTAAATAGTTGCAATCAGTTATATGTTATTTATTCCGATCCTTGAAGATCGCTGAACCCGAAATTTATATACAGATATCGGTGGTACATTCTCAAATACTTCGTTTTCTTACTTCAATTTCGGATTGATAGTTCCATTACTCCAGCATTTAAAGGCTCTGAGTATTGTTTAATCACCCTTATATATTATCTGCTTTTAAACTCTACAGGACAAAGACCAGTAGGGCGTGTGCCATTATATATTGTTTGTTATCAGTCCGTCCGTCGTTTAAGGACATTTCATACAATTTCTTCATATTTTTTCCTATGAACCATTTTTTTAAAATTTGTTACATAGCTAGAATGGTCTATCCTAAGCAAATTTCACCATTTGGTTCCTGGGATATCTTAAGATATATATATATGACCCATAATCTCTTTTTGGCAAATTTCCTATAATTTCAGTACAACCTAATTTAGACAAAAAATAAGAAATTTAGTAACACTAATTATATCGAATTACATGAATTTTATTCAGGCTTTATATATATATCGTATTTGATGTTGGAGGAAAATAATGCATAATTTATGCAATATAGGTGTATAGTATCTCTATTGCCTTTCATATCTTCTGAAAAAATGGCTGATTGTGGTGGTAAAAAAGACATTTCGAATGGGAACAAAAGAAAATGAAAAAAAAATCAACCCTTTTTTATTGTTAACGAATATCATTTACTTCAATATAATGAAATAAAAAATATACGTCACCACGCTTGTGTTTGAGAAAAAGGCAGTTTCCATTTTCTAAACATTTAAAAAATGTATGGGTTTTGGAGTAAGAGAAAACACAGACTTATTACTTTAACCATGTTAACTGTTAAGTTCTTCACACCCTTTTTTATTTAAATGGATTCCACATGTGTTAACATAGTATACAGTCAAGTCAGTAGTATTTAATGTTTTTAGTTAAATCTTACCTTTCTGGCAGACATTTTATGCGCTAAGTATGAACAAAACTATACGATTAAACCAATACATCTCTCCGTGTCCGTATCAAAATACTGAACCTATACTTGATCAATAAAATCCTCATTATCTAAACAGTTAATTGGGTTCATAATATTAAAATTTAGTGAACAATATATAAACGTTTGAAAAAAATATGTTATTTGTGTAGTCGCACGAACTACTGTATGAAATGTCCTCAACATGTTTGTTTTTTTCAGCCATTTTTCATCACATCTTTCCAAGCTTTGCTAGATGGTTGATATAAATAAAAGCTCAAATAAGTTCCAAAACCAGCCAGATCGAATCAGTAGCACCGGATTTATGGCCCATGAATTAACGAAATATATTTTGTCTTGTCGTCTGTCGTCCGTTCTTTTAGACGACCGTCCATCGTCCGTCCGTTAACTTGTTGTTGTCATGAATTAATGAAAATGGCTTTATTTTGTTACTCTAGCGTTTCCATTTTGCATTTTTCTGTACCTAACTTTGCCGGATTGTTAATATAAATAAAAGCTCAAACATATTAGAAAACCAGCCAGATAGAACAGTAATACCGCAGTTATCATGGTTATGGCCCTTGGTTTTTTAATATGCTATATTTTGCCTCGTTAATACGATTGTGACTTCACTTTTCACCTGATCTTTACCAAACTTGACAAGATTATCAATGAAAGCTCGGACACTTTCTGCCAGATGTTAAGACAATAGTACCTTCATTTTTCATATGTTCTTTTCCAAATTTGATTCGGGTGTTCGCCAACGCTTGAACAATTTTAATAGCAGCCTATCTTCTACCAAGAACATCGCACGTATGTTCCATGGGACGGATATCTGGCGAAAGAGACGGCCATGGAAGATTATTAAATCTAGTATGAGCTTAGAGCAGGTAACTTGTAATGCGAGCAATGGCTAGTATCGCTGTCGTGCATAAACTCCATAACTCTATTTGAACCTATATCGAATTTCCTCGTTGCGTCACGTGATACTGAGATAAATGTTATATTTTCATATCTATAGGTTATTTTTAGGTATAGTAAATGTTATTTATTGTCCAATGTATGCGTATAATCAATTAATGGGTACGAAACTTCCAACGGCAGGGTACGTAACGTTCAACGTCCAACGTCCTGTACGAAACGTACATCACCCAACGCCCAGATCCTCCATCCTCGCGTGTCGCCAACTTGGTAGATCACTTGTGGCATGTAAATTTATATGACTGGTCCGGTTGAGTGAGTATATACAGTATCCATTACATGTCGGGATATACCTTTTCCCGTTTCCGAGGATGTACCGTTCCCTTATGGATATACCGCCACTCATACAATACAGAAAATACAGTTTTTAGAACATACTTTCTCAAAATACCAGAAACCAGGACTTTCAGTATTTGACTTGTACCAAAATTGCTTTCTTTTGTTTGTAAAATCAACAGCCACGGTGCATTATGCGCTGAGAAAACAGCCTTAACATGTGTCCTCTCCCGCTCACACAGTCAAAGTAAGACTCCAAATCTGAATTGTTCAACAACAAAAAAAGGGACAAGTATACGCTATGGACTGATTGGTCTAGTTTGCTCAAGGGGCAACGATTGACAGGTTTGTTACTATCGTAAAATACATAATATAGCGATAAATGTGCGACGTACCTTTTGACAGGTTCACAATCCGTCTTCTTGAATGGATGTACACTGCTCCGGAAATGATATACCGCATATCGATACAGACAGTGAAAGTAGACTATCGCTTAAAGCTACACAGTCCCTATTTCAACTGGTAATAACTCATGAATATGAATGAGTCACGTGTGAAGTAGTTTCAAATCCGACGAACACCCCAAACGTCGGTATATAAACAGAATTCGACGCGTAAACTTTTACATTTTTAACTAGCCTCCGTACAGGTAAGATCGATAAATATGCGGCTGCAGAATATATGATAAAAACAATAGTTTCCCGGAACGGGATTTGAATCACAGCCTTGCACTTTTAAGTCTTGAAGGATGTACGCTGAACCTCTAGATCAAGGCTATTTATTGGTATGTTGTTATAACTAGCACGAACACACAAACTCATCAAGCGCTAAATAACAAGTCTCGATATGGTTGTTTTGAGGCGAAGTATTGGTTTCAAATTTATATCAAACAGTTTAATACCAGGCAATGTTAATTTACACATGCATATGTATTGATCCAAATATTTCGACATGAGTTGGTGAACATGAAGTTACAAATAAAGAAATCCCTACAAAGAAGAAATCGATTGATATAGAGAATCAGTAGCTTTAAGCCGATGCTAGGAGCCGTGAGAGATGTTGCACTCATGAACATACTCAATATTATTTCAGACAGCAAAATAGCTTGTTTCTACTTTTTCGAAGGTTTAACGTTGAGCGGTGCCACAGACGCTACATGACCCAAGTGTATGTGACATTATCGTGATGGGAACTAGCCTCACAATTGAAACGGTTTGCCTATTTGTGTAATTTACAGAATTATTTAAATCTAGGGAATGATATCTTCGTATAAGGAATAGTATCAAATTACTTAAATTTGATTTGCTCTGAAATTAGCAAAGATAATTAAATATTTGCCGTAATCATCTAAATGCAAATCAAATAAAGGAAATCGCTGGAATATCTCAGTTCAATACTTGAAGACAATCTCACTACTAATATCACGTATAAAATGAATAAATCATGTTCGTATGAGAAATAAGAAAATAGTGATGATCATACAAAACACAATTTTCATGTCCAAATATATTCTTTATACGTAGGCTACTGATATCAAATTTTGTTGAAGTATATATCAGACAAATGTAAAATAAACACATAAATGTTTTCAAAAAAGAGTATGAAAGGAGAAATTTTAAAATCGCCATAAGTGATTAATAAAAACAAAAACATATTGCAGTCCCGTTTGATTGAGACTGTTCATGAGCGATCTGCAAAGATCGGCATGAATTACAGCTCTGATTGCAACCACGAGGAGACGTTAGGTTTATTTAAGAGTTTAGGAGTTGCATATAGTCGTTTTGTTGGTAAATGATCTTGATTTTCATTATAAAATGCTGAGAACACGTTTATCAACTTCATTTGGCAAAGAAAGTTTACTATTATCATCATTATCATGAGGAAATGCTTAATTCTACATGAAACCAAACTATCAAGGACATGCTTAATGTGCTTATTAAAAATACTGTTAAGGGAGATAAGTTGGAAGCAACAAAAGTAAATATAAAAATCGAACAGGAAAAGTAGCATTCAACGACGACAGCAACCATAAACACACGTAGAAAAAAGAACAGCTTTAAAGATGAATTAAAATATGACATCACAAACGCAAAATGGTTGACAATAGGGCTAACGCCTTGGAACGGTCAGTTGCAAACAATGCTGCTGGGGTTTTAAACCAGGTTCTAGGGTGCACCAAACCCCATTATTATATCGCACTGTAAGCACACCATGTAAAATCCCCATACCCTACCGGGTTGATATTTCGCGCTATCACCCTCAACGCCTCATAGCGGATGATATCATCCCGCTAGCTTTTTGAAAAGCTCAGTTCTAAAAATAGATATGTTATTATCATATATGTTTCGACTATGTCAAAAAGACATGTCTTATTACTGCGATTTCCCATAGGAGTATTTGTTCGGTATAATAAAATAAATATCACATCCTCTTGAGGGTGCCAGTGGATATTATCAACCCGAGAATGAAATGTCGACATTCTCTATTGTCTGCCCAAAAAGCACGACCAAGAGAATAAGTAATAAAGCTTGGTTGCATTGAGTCTGTTCATGTGAGGTAATTAAGACGCAACACCTCTCACACATCCTAGCACCGGCTTAAGTGGTATTCTACTTCAAAGCCACCTATATTGGGCTTGTTGATCCCGAAGGACCGTAGCACGGCCGTCACACTGCACTAAACAAACGCTAGTGTATATGTTAATAAATACTGATATGGAAGATCTTTTGATGCAACCAAGAGAATAAACTGTGTTTGATTGTGTCTGTTCATGAGAGGTAATAAAAACATGTTTGGCTTTATCAGTATAAAAACAATAATTTAGACTATTACACATTGTGGACATACAATGCAGTTTGTGAGAATCTAATAATGTTCTTTTGCATTTTAATATAAATGTATCTGCACATGTATTACATTTTCATCTTGAATTTCTACGTTTTTTAATTTTCATAAATCCTGATGCCAAAAACGGCTCTTAACGTACGTGGCTCTTTGTTGCAGTTTGTAAAAAACGTATAATGTTCCTATGTCCTTTGCGTCACAACTATTGTTAAAAGACAAGTCATTGTAGTGGGTACTTACAATGATACCCTTGCTGATTGTATATAACTATATATAACTATCAAACATATTTCGTTATAAATCTTGAACTAGATATACTAAGGCACATGTAATAGAAGCCGTTTATAACACCCCACTTTCCTAGTTATTGTCTTTAATTATCCTTACGTAGACGGGGTTGTTCCCCGAGGGACATCATTTGCTATTCCACGTAAACGAAAAGACGTAAAAGGATATTCTCCGGGTAAATAGCGCACTGAAATATATTTTATATATTGAAAATGTTAAGGAAAGAAGTGGTCGCGCTGGGAAATGAAGCTCGTTTGGAACTTTGACTTAGCCAACGTCAATTATCGCATAATTAGATATTCACTTTAGATAAAACATTAACTTAAACTGTATCTATATTTGATTAAGATATATAAGTATATATTTATTTCCAAAACGTTAATTCTCCATGGTAGTCTAGCATTTAAAACAATGTTTTGCATACATGTTTAAATGCTCTTACTGTATCCTATGTCTGTTGTGCACTCTACACAACGAATCAAATGTGACAGAAACCAAGAAGGACTCGATCAAGTACAAATGTACAATGATTATAAAGACAGATATTAAAACTAGAATGTGTCCGTTGACGACAATTCATAGAAACGAATGTGTAATTTAATCACCATGTTGCTACGAACATTCCAATTTAAAAGTTAAGCGACACTCTTGAGTGTGATTTCGCCAGTAGATGTACACAGCATATCGTGATCAATTCTGCGTTACCTGAAAACAGATTCTAGCCGATTACCGAGGGAGGCTTAATGTACTATTAAAACAGTCACTCGACACTAGACACATTGTAATGTGAACGGCAAATATCTGTATAATAGTGCAGTATTATATGTAATATAGTGTACATTTTGTTTTACATAAAGCTCTCTTTCCTAAGCAATAAGGAAAACACTGATTCGATCCTATTGAGAGAAAAAAAGGAGTATGAAAGGAGAAATTTGGATATTGCCAAACACGATAAATACAACAAAATATTGCAGTCTCGGTTATATTGGTAGAGAAAAAATCGACCATATTGAGATTTTGTAATGTTAATGTTTAGTAAGCATTTGCCCAGTGTTTAATGCGTGTGTCACAAATTCTAACCAAACAATAACACTTTTGAAGTTTGACTGGCTAACAGGCAACAGTACGGTTTCATTTGACGGTCGACCATTTCCCAACCATCCCATTGTTCAGTGCTTAAGGAGTCCTAATTATTCAAGACGTCTTGTGTCGCAGGTATCATATAATATGACATTCCGTGAATGCTATATTTCCTGTTCAACTTGTATACATACTTTTTTTCTTTGTAATACATCAATGTGTTCTATGGACTCTGATATTTTGTGAGATCGTCTGTAGACTGCTTATGTTTATGTTACTTTTTCATATTGTCCAGGCTTAACCAGTGCATATCAAACCATTGTCAATTCCAGACCCTACCATGGAAGAAACCACATATATTACCTCGATATCACTGAGTTTGGTATAATGATAATAAACTTGGTGTATGAGTGACATGCTTAACTTATGAACACGTGTCAAAATATCCACTTTCTATAGATAAGGTATGTTTCATTCCATTTGTGGACAATGTTATCTTATTCATTTCTTATTAATTTTCAAAGACCTGATCATCAGAGAATATTGACTCTCCAGAAAAAACAACATGTTCTTGATAAAATATTAACTCTGTAGAATTATAGGTGTTAGTATTTAAAGATAATGTGTTTGGATTGATCGTTTTGGCACTAGCTGCTTGGGAATGTTCGGTTTCGGTTTCTTTAAATGCCGTAGCATTTTGTTAGTACTTAATTTTAATGTCATTGGATGACGTCAACAAAATGCCGGAACCAATAAAATTTCGCAGAAACAAAACAAAAGTGTTTGCATGTATGCTGTTGCCTTATATTCTGCCAATTAAATGAAAAAGTAATTGTGTATGTATGGCGTTTCTTTATATTTCTGTCAATTGAATTAAATTATAATTGAGATACCCACGCTAAGAGTTACAATCTGGAATGGTATGTAGTTGGTTGTATTGTCTAAAATTATATTTTCCTCTGGCCGTTAAACCACTCGCGTTCCGTCCCAGATTAAGGTTTAATTACACTAAATAAGCCGGATGTGATCGCCTGATGCAGTCGAAAGTAGTTCTGTATTAAAGAGTGCTGATCTTTTTTTCTTTAAAAACATTTTTAGTGCAATTTCCTGTTATTTTTTGGCTGTAACTGTATCATCATGTTTTTGACAGCTTTTGATAGAAGTGAAAGTAGACAGGGTACGAAATTGCAAGGGGTATTGACCTTTGACCCGGTGTTAGTATACAGCTGAAGAAATGTTTCTTAGAAGGTATTAAACCCCCTATTTCCTTATTGATGTTTAATATCAGACATGTTTATTTACATGATAAAGTAAAATTTCCCTGAATTCTAATAAGGTTTGAGGTTGTCAACACTCTAACTTTACTATGGAAGGGGCATGGAGACTCATTTGCGCTATTATAACCTTAAACATCTTAGCTAGGTTATCTCCAGTTCTATATTATATATATTCGTCTATGACTTAAAGTATGTGTAAACCCGGATTATCACATCATGGGTAAAATTGAGAAATGACATTGCAGAAGTTGGGGTTATTGATTCCATCTGATTTGCAAGTTCAATCATTCTAATGTCCTGTAGTGCAATATTGAAATAATATTCTGATCAAAGGGCACAGCAAAATGTCTGGAATCTTACGATGCAATTGGAATTGCTTGTGTTCACATGAGCATTAACTATTGAATACACCTAATTATAATGTTATTCATATCGCGTTTGTTTTTGTTCCAGCCATGGAATCAGCCTTTGGCTGCCTATGTCCAACTTTCAGATCTGATACATGTAGAAATGGATTACCATACGGTATTTTACAAATTCTTTGGATTGGTCTGCAAAATAGAGTTTATGTATGTGCTTACTCCAGAACTTGCTAATGCTGAAACATCATCTTTTACAACCTTTAATAACAGTACTGTTCTGTCCAATGGCTGTAAAAGAAATGACATAAACGTTCATGACTAACTATTATTATTTTAGCCAGAAAGCTTTTTCGCCTTAAGTGTGCATTGCAAATAGCTGCAGCAATGTATGAATGCTTTGTCGTTATGCCTTTCAAATGTAACATCAGTTACATGCCATAATTAACGCAATGTAGTTTAACTAGTTATTGATGTGGTTCCATCTGATTTGCAAGTTCAGTCATTGTTTTGTCCTGTAGTGCTCAATGACTGTGGCAATATTGAAAAAAAAGATATCCTGATCAAAGGGCAAAGCAAAATGTCTGGATTCTTACGATGCAAGCAAAATTGTTCCTTTTTTTACATGAGCATTCACTAATGAATACACCTGATTATAATGTTATTCATAGCGCGTTTGTTCCAACCATAAAATCAAATTTGTGTTTAAAAAATAGAGTTTATATATGTGCTTACTCCAGAACTTGCTAATGCTGAAACATCATCTTTTGCAACCTTTAATAACCATACTGTTCTGCCCAATGGCTGCAAAAAAGATGACATAAACGTTCATGACGAACAATTATTCTTTTAGTCAGAAAGCTTTTTCGCCTTAAGTGTGCATTGCAAATAGTTGCAGCAATGTATGGATGCTTGGTCTCCAGACACATTATGCCTTTCAAATATAATGTCAATTACATGCCATAACTAACGCAATGTAGTTTAACTAGGCATGACAGGAACTCCAAGACCGGTTCTCCTAATGTATATGGCGTTAATTCTGACATATGTAGCTGACCACTGGGACTCAGCATTAATCATACGCATGTAATACATATTCAGAACAACAATAAATGGCAGCAATAAATAGCAATAAAGCGTTGTCTATTAATCATCAATATAATAACAGTTTAAATAGTATACATGCCCTGTTATAGATATATAAATATTTTGTTATTATGAAGATAAAACAACAAAACTATTATATTAGTGTTTGTGAAAGCTGACATCGGCTTTATACCTAGTAAATGAAGTAAATGGAAAGACATGTTTTGTTAAATACCGTTGCCATTAAGTGTTAACGTTCAACAAGATATAGCGGAGAAAATAACTGAGATATTTGGCAAAATAGTTCAAATTGTGATACATGTACAAGCATGAACGTTGGAAGAATGATCCCCTAGGGTGTCCTGATCATGCTAAGAACCTGAGTCACTTAATTATCGCCTTATTTCTAAATGGTCACCCATTTTCAAAATATATCAAAGTAGTATGCAGAAACTGGTAGTAATACGTTATTGTATAATTCGTTGTTTATATTCTAAAGAAAGTTCTTATCGTTTCAAACAGTTCTTATTCAAACTATAATCGTATAATTATATAATAAATTATATTATATATGCGATTACAATGATACGAATGATCAGAATACTGAGATTAAACATTTATGTTTTGAATTTTTTGCATAAAGATAATACGTTCGGCCGAAATTTTACATTCAAATAAAATTACTGATTGTATTACCTATACATGTTGTGAAGCTATTCTTTACAGTCCCTATCCCGCCATCAACAGAAAACATTACAGCATATGTACACCGTTCCTACACCTAATTTGAGAATCCAGACTCTATCGACACAATATAAATGGATTTAACCAGCCAGGCAAAACCCCAAAACTTGAGAGTCGAATAAAGAGTTATAAACTCATAATTTATTTTACACATATTCAATCATGGTATTTTAATGTTAAAAACCCGTGAATAAAGCTATACTTTTACGGACATACACATTGTGATATGACGTTATTTGGCGGTTTAGTTGATTTAATCAAATGTGTTAAACGCGAATCAGGTTGTTCACCATTACGCAATCAAACTATATAGTAAAATTCTGACGTTATTTCTGTACGTCTGTAAAAAATGTCATTTTGCTCTATCAGCACGATTTCTGTGAAAATTGGCAGTATCATCTTTAGCTGAAACAATACATACGCAAACAACATTGTATACCTGATACTTTAAGAAGTCTCCCCCCACCCCCCACTCCCACACACTTACAAACACACCTAAAATGAAAAATGCCAACGTTGCCAGCTTCAGAACGTGAAATCTTAATACGTCGTATACATCTCAAGTTTTAATTGTGAAATATCTACATAAACATAAAAATGCAGCTGTTTCAAAGCCGGTCCGACAAGTCATCCAACCTCTAGGCAGGCTTCACCATTTTAAGTCACACTATCACAGCGTAAATGCTATTATTTTAAGAGCAAGCACACTCTGTGGCAACAATCAAACATTTTATGGACGGTATTAACAGAAGACCTTCTGATATTTGCATTGACAATATATTGATAAGAAATGGGTGGTAGATAAACGAGTAGAAGATTGGTATGCTTCTATAATGACTTTTGGTTCAAGGCAATAACATAACTTCTTTGCATGTTGGTCCAAGATAATAACATAACTTCTTTGCTTGTCTCACAGAGGATTTTGAGACTGATTCAGCTACACAATTATATATTTCAATCAAGAAAAACAATGTGTTTTTCTGCATACAAACGAACTCAAATGAGAAGTCCGAAACACCAGCTGTGTAGCGATGTAAATAAAATGACTGAAATCTCTTTCTTCGTTTTTTAGTTCGTGTCAAACTCGGCAATGTAATATCGGAGAGTTTTTTCGTGCATGAAAATCAAAAAATGCCACCTAAAAGAAAAATTCAAGATATGTTTACACCAAATTGATTCGTACAAGTTGTCGAATATAAAACAAGATCTACGTCGCAATTTGCAGATATTTGAGTGATAGTTTGAAATGATAAGTAGTACAAGGGATACCAGATGTTCGGGTGTTAGGACAAATGTTTCAGGTTCATGCAAAGTGCCGGTGTAGCCGGCTAACAGTCAAAACATTTTACGATTATCTGGAAATAAAACTGCTAATCGTAAATCAGACGTAGGCATGTTTAACAAAGCCAATTTGTGTAACAGCAGAAAAAAAGACACAACAGTTCATGTGTCTATTGAGAAAGATAAACGTGCACCCTGTAACAATGTATGGACTGACACACTAATAATTATACGTGGAATACATAAATTCAAGAACGGGTGTAGGTATATTATAATGTCAGGCTCTGACACTGACGTGCTTGTCATCAAAGCGCCCTAAGAACATAGACATACATCTGCATTGGATTGCCTCTGTAAGTGGGAAGGATTTCAAATGGCTATGAATACATTACATCTGCTCAACTTATGTCTAAAGGCCGGAGAATTTTCTTTATTTAATGCTTTCACATGTTGCAAAACCGTTGCAACCTTCAACAGGAAAGGGAAAGTGAGCATGGCAATCTTGCATGGTTTTGTGCACCCTAGAACCGGTTTAAACCCCCCGTGGCCTTTGTTGCCACTGCCCTATTGTCAACCCTTTTGTGTTTATGATGTCGTTTGCATTTTTTACTACTTTTGCCTTCTCGTTTGTCTGTTTGCGTGTTTGTTTTTGTGTTTTGTGGTTGACTGTCGACCTTGAATGCTGCTTTCCCTGTCCGATATTTTTATCTTTCTTTGAACGATATGCTTGAAACTGCACCAGAAAACGTTGTAAACCTCAGCAACATGCCTAGCAGTATTTATGAATCAGATTATGATGCTGTGGGAGAATTTACATGTTTTACGTACGACAAATCAAGCAATACACAGATGGTAAATGAAGCCATGATACAAAGTAATTCTTGTAATTACGCAATTCCACCAACAATACAGCATGCATATCGATGTGGCTATCAAGCAGGATGTCAATGGTCTCAGTCCCTATGTGGTGGTCCTAGGGCGGAGGGATGGAGTGGGTGCGGGCATACCCAGGGGGTATTAAACAAATTTATAAATTGATTGTCTAATTCCCATCTTTAGAGGCAATATTTATGTATAATTCCCCAGGGTAGGGGTTAATATCAACCTCTTCATGTTGGTGTGGGATTCCCTACTACGGGGAATTTATCTTTGTCTAATCCTCGGGAAATTTCCCAGGCCGCCCCCAACCCAGGTAGAGTAAACGTTTGATAGGTGCATAATACTAAAGGTCAGGTTATACGTTATCCGTTTTCAGTACGATGCGGTATCCTAAATATAGCATGGGCTTGTCCACGCCCCTTTCAAGGAGTGACCTGAGCCAGAAGTGAAAGGTCCCAAAAATTAAAACATGCCAGATAAATGTTTCAAAATACATTTTCGGAGTTGTTAATTGATTAATAAATAACATTTATTAAAAGGAGAGCATTTATTTTTACCACATTTAATTGTGAGATGAATCCCCACACAAAAACAGGTAAATCTTTACTGCAGTTTTGCATGTAAACAAATATGACGGCCCCCATGGAAAGTTCTGCAGGGGAAACATGATGAATTTTAACTTTTAGCACATTGGACTTGGACTTACTTCAAAATAAGACAAATCTTTTTGACTTTGTATGTTTAGTTTTATTTTTTATCTTCGGAAAAGCTTGCATTGTGGCCTATGGGAAAGCAATTAGTGTACCGCAAACTTAATGGGTCTATACATATGTTGCTAACCACTGGAACCGTATTGGACAACTCTGCCCCGCGTTTCTGCTATATGTCAAACATATCTGCAATGTGGTTGTAAGAAAATAAACTGTACAAATGACAGTTGCAAATGCTACTTGTGATACATTGGCGTGTACAGCGTTATGTAACTATGCGTGTCAATTTGAACAAAATGCAAACTTAAATGTAGTTAATCAGACTAAATATAACAGTAAACAAATCGAACAGGAAATGTAGCATTCGCAGAACACAATCATCCACATCATTCAAAACAAACAACAATTATAAGGGCAAAGCATGCGACACAAACATAATAGCTCATTTCACTCCGACATTTGCCGACCGATCACGGATAATATCGAGCTATCTCCAAGTAGCGAAATAATCGACCAATCATTACAAAATGCTGGTAGGCACATTAAATATTCATTGTAAGGATGCCCTTGTGAATTAAAGACGATATAAAAAAAAAATTAAATGTCAGGCTATAACTTGAACGCAGGACAGATATATGTTATTAGTGTGTTTGGTACTGCAGAAAAACATAAATTCAAAAACAGGATTGTCAGAAAACAATGAACATTTCTATCATAGCATAACGGTTCCAACTTTAATACGCGCACGTGCTACAATGTAAACAATTCAAAATGTATTCTTGTAGCCTTGAAATCCGATCTAGTTTCAAAAAATGATTCAAGATGGTTTCTATATAGAATATCACTAATGAGTGTGGTGTTTTAGCGATCGAATACGCATACCTTAACTCAATATATACACATTGAAACTAGTTAATTTGTGATTGTTAATACTTATTTGACTACCAGCATCTCATTCGTTCTTGAAGTCATGTGACTTTGCGCCATGTGACTGAGATTTTTAAGGAGATTTCCGAAGTACCGGTGAAATGGACTATTGAGTAAATAGTGTGGGTACCGCCTTGGTCAGTAGAAAAAAAAACCTCTAGAAACTAGTATCAGTCCAAACTTAAGATTAAGGTGATAAAAGAAAAAGTCTAAAACATGTCAATATTGATAGTATTTTCGTATTTCTATGGGATTTTTTTGGGTGGGGTAATGATTTAATTGACAATAGCAAAGAGTAAGTAAGTGTGTTCCGCTAATAAC
>JAWPHD010024922.1:0-17794 GCA_037043455.1 Cyrtodaria siliqua | reverse complement strand
GTCTGATGCCATGTGTAAGTAAACATTCAAAGCTACCAGAACCTATAAATAAAAGAGTGCCAATCTAATATTAAATTTATTAAACAAAATGGATAAAATTGCATCCAATAAGTTTAGTGAATTCAGTATTAAATAGGTATGAAAGCGAGATTCTATTTACCACATACTCCAAAAATGCCACATGAAATACACATTTATAAATGTAGCTGCTTTAGTCTTCTCTGTAACACTCTAAACAGTCAGAACTGCTTCACTGATTTCCGTAACCCAGGAATTAGTTTCGGAAATCTGTACACTGACCTGAACAGAAAAGGCCAAAATGTGATGATTTGACGTTATTTATTTTTCATGTTTATTACACTCAAACTGTATTATGATATTTTTGTCATGGTTTTATTATACTCTCACATCGCAAGTTATGTGATGGAAAGATACCCCACCAATTTCTGTAAACTTTGTACCAAAAAGATTATTCCAATTGTGTATCATGACTTTTAAAAATGTATAAAATTAATGTGTCGCAGCTACCAGTTATTGGAAGTTAGAGTATGGCAGGGAGCTGAAATGGACATGCTACAAAACAAATAGAGTATGGTTTCATCTCATTGGTTAATTTAAACACCTTGATGGGCTACACCCATCTCGATGTTTAAATTAACCAACTCAATGACACCATACTCTATCTATTACTTATCAGTTTGTACAAGCTGTCATGGGTGCCATGCTATAAAATCATATAAATATGCTGAACTGTGTCAGATTAACCTTATAGAAAACCTTTCTTGAGTGAAATGTGAATACATTTTTCAGAAGAAAAGAAAATCTGAAATATTGCTTAATTAAGAACTGATATACACATTCTCAGCGTTTATACTTTTTTTTATATTTTAAACGCTGGTAGTGAATTGCAAATTCCATGTGGGCAGTAGCTCATCCTCCTTGAAAAATGAAGTCTACTTGAAATTGGAAGTTTTTTCCCTTCAGAAAGTATCAAGTGAATGCAAAAATTACATGTTTAATAAGGAGTTAAAATGATTATTCATTATTGACCAGCCCCTTTAGATGTTATAATTGCCAATATCTGATTATCAAGTTACATGGCATAGTACAATATCTTGCAATAACGTGGATTCACAGGCCTCTTTCTAGGACCCGTTCCCAATGCAAATTAGTGTATTTTGTACATGTAATGTACTGATACATCCTTTATCTTACACATATATATTCAGTTCTTACGCATATATATTCAGTTCTTACCCATATATATTCAGTTCTTACACATATATATTCAGTTCTTACACGTATATATTCCATTCTTACGCATATATATTCAGTTCTTACACATATATATTCAGTTCTTACACATATATATTCAGTTCTTACGCATAAATATTCAGTTCTTACGCATATATATTCAGTTCTTACGCATATATATTCAGTTCTTACGCATATATATTCAGCTCTTACGCATATATATTCAGTTCTTACGAATATATGTTCAGTTCTTACGCATATACATTCAGTTCTTACACATATATATTCCGTTCTTACGCTTATGTATTCAGTTACTTACACATATATTTTCAGTTCTTACGCATATATATTTATTTCTGACGCATATATATTCAGTTCTTACGCATATATATTCAGTTATTACGCATATATATTCAGTTACTACGCATATATATTCAGTTCTTACGCATATATATTCAGTTCTTACACATATATATTCAGTTCTTACAAATATATATTCAGTTCTTACGCATATATATTCAGCTCTTACGCATATATATTCAGTTCTTACGCATATACATTCAGTTCTTACACATATACATTCAGTTCTTACACATATATATTCAGTTCTTACGCATATGTATTCAGTTACTTACACATATATATTCCGTTCTTACGCATATATATTCATTTCTTACGCATATATATTCATTTCTTACGCATATATATTCAGTTCTTACGCATATATGTTCAGTTCATACGCATATATATTCAGTTCTTACGCTATATATTCAGTCCTTACACATATATATTCAGTTCTTACACATATATATTCAGTTCTTACGCATATATATTCAGTTCTTACGCATATATATTCAGTTCTTACGCATATATATTCAGTTCTTACGCATATATATTCGGTTCTTACGCATATATATTCAGTCTTTACGAATATATATTCAGTTCTTACACATATATATTCCGTTCTTACGCATATATATTCAGTTCTTACGCATATATATTCAGTTCTTACGCATATATATTCAGTTCTTACGCATATATATTCGGTTCTTACGCATATATATTCAGTTTTTACGAATATATATTCAGTTCTTACACATATATATTCCGTTCTTACGCATATATATTCAGTTCTTAAACATATATATTCAGTGCTTACGCATATATATTCAGTACTTACGCATATATATTCAGCTCTTACGCATATATATTCAGTTCTTACGCATATATGTTCAGTTCTTACACATATACATTCAGTTCTTACACATATATATTCAGTTCTTACGCATATGTATTCAGTTACTTACACATATATATTCAGTTCTTAAGCATATATATTCATTTCTTACGCATATATATTCAGTTCTTACGCATATATATTCAGTTCTTACGCATATATATTCAGTTCCTACGCATATATATTCAGTTCTTACGCATATATATTCAGTCCTTACACATATATATTCAGTTCTTACATATATATTCAGTTCTTACGCATATATATTCAGTTCTTACGCATATATATTCAGCTCTTACGCATATATATTCCGTTCTTACGCATATATGTTCAGTTCTTACACATATACATTCAGTTCTTACACATATATATTCAGTTCTTACGCATATGTATTCAGTTACTTACACATATATATTCCGTTCTTAAGCATATATATTCATTTCTTACGCATATATATTCAGTTCCTACGCATATATATTCAGCTCTTAAGCATATATATTCAGTCCTTACACATATATATTCAGTTCTTACACATATATATTCCGTTCTTATGCATATATATTCATTTCTTACGCATACATATTCATTTCTTACGCATATATATTCAGCTCTTACGCATATATATTCAGTTCCTACGCATATATATTCAGTTCTTACGCATATATATTCAGTACTTACACATATATATTCAGTTCTTACGCATATATATTCAGTTCTTACGCATATATATTCAGTTTTTACGCATATATATTCAGGTCTTACACATATATATTCCGTTCTTACGCATATATATTAAGTTCTTACACATATATATTCAGTTCTTACGCATAAATATTCCGTTCTTACGCATATATATTCAGTTCTTACGCATATATATTCAGTTCTTACGCATATTCAGCTCTTACGCATATATATTCAGTTCTTACGAATATATGTTCAGTTCTTACACATATACATTCAGTTCTTACACATATATATTCCGTTCTTACGCTTATGTATTCAGTTACTTACACATATATTTTCAGTTCTTACGCATATATATTTATTTCTGACGCATATATATTCAGTTCTTACGCATATATATTCAGTTCTTACGCATATATATTCAGTTACTACGCATATATATTCAGCTCTAACGCATATATATTCAGTTCTTACGCATATATATTCAGTTCTTACACATATACATTCAGTTCTTACACATATATATTCAGTTCTTACGCATATGTATTCAGTTACTTACACATATATATTCCGTTCTTACGCATATATATTCATTTCTTACGCATATATATTCATTTCTTACGCATATATATTCAGTTCTTACGCATATATGTTCAGTTCATACGCATATATATTCCGTTCTTACGCATATATATTCAGTTCTTACGCATATATATTCTGTTCTTGCGCATATATATTCAGTTTTTACGCATATATATTCCGTTCTTACGCATATATATTCAGTTATAAAGCATATATATGCAGTTTTTACACATATATATTCCGTTCTTACGCATATATATTCCGTTCTTACGCATATATATTCAGTTCTTACGCATATATATTCAGTTTTTACGCATATATAAGAACTGAATACATATGCGTAAGAACTGAATATATATGCGTAAGAACGGAATATATATGTGTAAGAACTGAATATATATGTGTAAGAACTGAATATATATGTGTAAGGACTGAATATATATGCGTAAGAACTGAATATTTATGCATAAGAACTGAATATATATGCGTAAGAACTGGATATATATGCGGAAGAACGAAATATATATGTGTAAGAACTGAATATATATGAGTAAGAACTCAATATATATGTGTAAGAACTGAATATATATGTGCAAGAACTGAATATATATGTGTAAGAACTGAATATATATGTGTAAGAACTGAATATATATGCGTAAGAACGGAATATATATGCGTAAGAACGGAATATATATCTGTAAGAACTGAATATATATGTGTAAGAACTGAATATCTATGCTTAAGAACTGAATATATATGCGTAAGAACTGAATATATATGCGTAAGAACGGAATATTTGCGTAAGAACGGAATATATATGTGTAAGTACTGAATATATATGCTTAATAACTGAATATATATGCGTAAGAACGGAATATATATGCGTAAGAACGGAATATATATGCGTAAAAACTGAATATATATGCGTAAGAACCTTATATATATGCGTAAGAGCTGAATATATATATGTAAGAACTGAATATATATCTGTAAAAACTGAATATATATGTGTAAGAACTGAATATATATGCGTACGAACTGAATATATATGCGTAAGAACTGAATATATATGCGTAAGAACTGAATATATATGCGTAAGAATTGAATATATATGCCTAAGAAGGGAATATATATGCGTAAGAACGGAATTAATATGTGTAAGAACTGAATATATATGTGTAAGAACTGAATATATATGTGTAAGAACTGGATATATATGCGTAAGAACTGAATATATATGCGTAAGAACGGAATATATATGCGTAAGAACGGAATATATATGTGTAAGAACTGAATATATATGCTTAAGAACTGAATATATATGCGTAAGAACGGAATATATATGCGTTAGAACTGAATATATATGCGTAAAAACTGAATATATATGCGTAAGAACCGAATATATATGCGTAAGATCTGAAAATATATGCGTAAAAACTGAATATATATGCGTAAGAACGGAATATATATGCGTAAGAACTGAATATATCTGCGTAAAAACTGAATATATATGCGTAAGAACCGAATATATATGCCTAAGAACTGAATATATATGCGTAAGAACGGAATATATATGCGTAAGAACTGAATATATATGCGTAAGAACGGAATATATGCGTAAGAACGGAATATATATGTGTAAGTACTGAATATATATGCTTAATAACTGAATATATATGCGTAAGAACGGAATATATATGCGTAAAAACTGAATATATATGCGTAAAAACTGAATATATATGCGTAAGAACCGAATATATATGCGTAAGAACTGAATATATGCGTACGAACTGAATATATTTGCGTATGAACGGAATATATATCTGTAAGAACTGAATATATATGTGTAAGAACTGAATATATATGTGTTAGAACGGAATATATATGCGTAAAAACTGAATATATATGCGTAAGAACTGAATATATATGCGTAAGAACGGAATATATGCGTAAGAACGGAATATATATGTGTAAGTACTGAATATATATGCTTAATAACTGAATATATATGCGTAAGAACAGAATATATATGCGTAAAAACTGAATATATATGCGTAAAAACTGAATATATATGCGTAAGAACCGAATATATATGCGTAAGAACGGAATATATATGCGTAAGAACTGAATATATGCGTACGAACTGAATATATTTGCGTATGAACGGAATATATATCTGTAAGAACTGAATATATATGTGTAAGAACTGAATATATATGTGTTAGAACTGAATATATATGCGTAAGAACGGAATATATATGCGTAAAAACTGAATATATATGCGTAAGAACTGAATATATATGCGTAAGAACGGAATATATATGCGTAAGAACGGAAAATATATGTGTAAGAACTGAATATATATGCTTTATAACTGAATATATATGCGTAAGAACGGAATATTTATGCGTAAGAAATGAATATATATGCGTAAAAACTAAATATATATGCGTCAGAACAGAATATATATGCGTAAGAACTGAATATATATGCGTAAGAACGGAATATATATGCGTAAGAACTGAATATATATGCTTAAGAACTGAATATATATGCTTAAGAACTGAATATATATGCGTAAGAACGGAATATATATGCGTTAGAACTGAATATATATGCGTAAAAACTGAATATATATGCGTAAGAACCGAATATATATGCGTAAGAACTGAAAATATATGCGTAAAAACTGAATATATATGCGTAAGAACGGAATATATATGCGTAAGAACTGAATATATCTGCGTAAAAACTGAATATATATGCGTAAGAACCGAATATATATGCCTAAGAACTGAATATATATGCGTAAGAACGGAATATATATGCGTAAGAACTGAATATATATGCGTAAGAACGGAATATATGCGTAAGAACGGAATATATATGTGTAAGTACTGAATATATATGCTTAATAACTGAATATATATGCGTTAGAACGGAATATATATGCGTAAAAACTGAATATATATGCGTAAAAACTGAATATATATGCGTAAGAACCGAATATATATGCGTAAGAACTGAATATATGCGTACGAACTGAATATATTTGCGTATGAACGGAATATATATCTGTAAGAACTGAATATATATGTGTAAGAACTGAATATATATGTGTTAGAACGGAATATATATGCGTAAAAACTGAATATATATGCGTAAGAACTGAATATATATGCGTAAGAACGGAATATATGCGTAAGAACGGAATATATATGTGTAAGTACTGAATATATATGCTTAATAACTGAATATATATGCGTAAGAACAGAATATATATGCGTAAAAACTGAATATATATGCGTAAAAACTGAATATATATGCGTAAGAACCGAATATATATGCGTAAGAACGGAATATATATGCGTAAGAACTGAATATATGCGTACGAACTGAATATATTTGCGTATGAACGGAATATATATCTGTAAGAACTGAATATATATGTGTAAGAACTGAATATATATGTGTTAGAACTGAATATATATGCGTAAGAACGGAATATATATGCGTAAAAACTGAATATATATGCGTAAGAACTGAATATATATGCGTAAGAACGGAATATATATGCGTAAGAACGGAAAATATATGTGTAAGAACTGAATATATATGCTTTATAACTGAATATATATGCGTAAGAACGGAATATTTATGCGTAAGAAATGAATATATATGCGTAAAAACTAAATATATATGCGTCAGAACAGAATATATATGCGTAAGAACTGAATATATATGCGTAAGAACGGAATATATATGCGTAAGAACTGAATATATATGCTTAAGAACTGAATATATATGGTTAATAACTGAATATATATGCGTAAGAACTGAATATAAATGCGTAAGAACTGAATATATATGCATAAGAACTGAATATATATGCGTAAGAACTGAATATATATGCGTAAGAACGGAATATATATGTGTAAGAACTGAATATATATGTGTAAGAACTGAATATATATGTGTAAGAACTGAATATATATGTGTAAGAACTGAATATATATACGTATGAATGGAATATATATGCGTAAAAACTGAATATATATGCGTAAGAACTGAATATATATGCGTAAGAACGGAATATATATGCGTAAGAACGGAATATATATGTGTAAGAACTGAATATATATGCTTACTAACTGAATATATATGTGTAAGAACGGAATATATATGCGTAAGAAATGAATATATATGCGTAAGAACTGAATATATATGCGTAAAAACGGAATATATATGTGTAAGAACTGAATATATATGTGTAAGTACTGAATATATATGCATAAGAACTGAATATATATGCGTAAGAACTGAATATATAAGCGTAAGAACTGAATATATATGCGTAAGAACTGAATATATATGCCTAAGAACTGGATATATATGCGTAAGAACGGAATATATATGTGTAAGAACTGAATATCGATGTGTAAGAACTGAATATATATGCGTAAGAACGGAATATATATGCGTAAGAACGGAATATATATGTGTAAGAACTGAATATATATGTGTAAGAACTGAATATATATGCGTAAGAACTGAATATATATGCGTAAGAACTGAATATATATGCGTAAGAACTGAATATATATGCGTAAGAACTGAATATATGTGTAAGAACTGTATATATATGCGTAAGAACTGAATAGATATGCTTAAGAACCGAATATATATGCGTAAGAACTGAATATATATGCTTAAGAACTGAATATATATGCTTGATAACTGAATATATATGCATAAGAACTGAATATATGCGTAAGAACGGAATATATATTTTCTAAGTACTGAATATATATGCTTAATAACTGAATATATATGCATAAGAACGGAATATATATGCGTAAGAACTGAATATATATGCGTAAGAACTGAATATATATGCATAATAACTGAATATATATGCGTAAGAACGGAATATATATGCGTAAAAACTGAATATGTATGTGTAAGAACTGAATATATATGTATAAGAACTGAATATATATGCATAAGAACTGAATATATATGCGTAAGAACTGAATATATATGCGTAAGAACTGAATATATGTGTAAGAACTGTATATATATGCGTAAGAGCTGAATAGATGTTCTTAAGAACCGAATATATATGCTTAAGAACTGAATATATATGCTTAAGAACTGAATATATATGCTTAATAACTGAATATATATGCGTAAGAACTGAATATATATTCATAAGAACTTAATATATATGCTTAAGAACTGAATATATATGCGACAGAAATGAATATATATGCGTAAGAACGGAATATATATGTGTAAAAACTGAATATATATGTGTAAGAACTGAATATATATGTGTAAGGACTGAATATATATGCGTAAGATTTGAATATTTATGCGTAAGAACTGAATATATATGCGTAAGAACTGAATATATATGCGTAAGAACGGTATATATATGTGCAAGAACTGAATATATATGTGTAAGTAATTGAATACATATGCGTAAGGACTGAATATATATGCGTAAGAACTGAATATATATGTGTAAGAACTGAATATATATGTGCAAGAACTGAATAAATATTTGTAAGTAACTGAATACATATGCGTAAGAACTGAATATATATGCGTAAGAACTGAATATATATGCGTAAGAACTGAATATATATGCCTAAGAACGGAATATATATGCGTAAGAACGGAATATATATGTGTAAGAACTGAATATATATGTGTAAGTACTGAATATATATGTGTAAGAACTGAATATATATACGAAAGAACTGAATATATATGCGTAAGAACGGAATATATATATGCGTAAAAACTGAATATATAAGCGTAAGAACTGAATATATATGCGTAAGAACGGAATATATGCGTAAGAACGGAATATATATGTGTAAGAACTGAATATATATGTGTAAGAACTGAATATATATGCGTAAGAACTGAATATATATGCGTAAGAACTGAATATATATGCGTAAGAACTGAATATATATGCGTAAGAACTGAATATATATGGGTAAGAACTGGATATATATGGGTAAGAACGGAATATATATGTGTAAGAACTGAATATATATGTGTAAGAACTGAATATATATGTGTAAGAACTGAATATATATGTGCAAGAACTGAATATATATGTGTAAGTAACTGAATACATATGCGTAAGAACTGAATACATATGCTTAAGAATTGAATATATATGCGTTAGAACGGAATATATATGCGTAAGAACTGAATATGTATGCGTAAGAACGGAATATTTATGTGTAAGAACTGAATATATATGCGTAAGAACGGAATATATATGCGTAAGAACAGAATATATATACGTAAGAACTGAATATATATGCGTAAGAACGGCATATATATGCGTAAGAAATGAATATACATGCGTAAAAACTAAATATATATGCGTAAGAACAGAATATATATGCGTAAGAACTGAATATATATGCATAAGAACTGAATATATGCGTAAGAACGGAATATATATTTTCTAAGTACTGAATATATATGCTTAATAACTGAATATATATGCATAAGAACGGAATATATATGCGTAAGAACTGAATATATATGCGTAAGAACTGAATATATATGCATAATAACTGAATATATATGCGTAAGAACGGAATATATATGCGTAAAAACTGAATATGTATGTGTAAGAACTGAATATATATGTGTAAGAACTGAATATATATGCATAAGAACTGAATATATATGCGTAAGAACTGAATATATATGCGTAAGAACTGAATATATGTGTAAGAACTGTATATATATGCGTAAGAACTGAATAGATATGCTTAAGAACCGAATATATATGCGTACGAACTGAATATATATGCTTAAGAACTGAATATATATGCTTAATAATTGAATATATATGCGTAAGAACTGAATAGATATGCTTAAGAACTGAATATATATGCGTAAGAACTGAATATATATGCCTAAGAACGGAATATATATGCGTAAGAACGGAATATATATGTGTAAGAACTGAATATATATGTGTAAGTACTGAATATATATGTGTAAAAACTGAATATATATACGAAAAAACTGAATATATATGCGTAAGAACGGAATATATGCGTAAAAACTGAATATATATGCGTAAGAACTGAATATATATGCGTAAGAACGGAATATATATGCGTAAGAACGGAATATATATGTGTAAGAACTGAATATATATGCTTACTAACTTAATATATATGTGTAAGAACGGAATATATATGCGTAAGAAATGAATATATATGCGAAAAACTAAATATATATGCGTAAAACAGAATATATGCGTAAGAACTGAATATATATGAGTAAGAACGGAATATATATGCGTAAGAACTGAATATATATGCTTAAGAACTGAATATATATGCTTAATAACTAAATATATATGCGTAAGAACTGAATATATATGCGTAAGAACTGAATATATATGCGTAAGAACTGAATATATATGCGTAAGAACTGAATATATATGCGTAAAAACGGAATATATATGTGTAAGAACTGAATATATATGTGTAAGTACTGAATATATATGCATAAGAACTGAATATATATGCGTAAGAACTGAATATATAAGCGCAAGGACGGAATATATATGCGTAAGAACTGAATATATATGCGTAAAAACTAAATATATATGCGTAAGAACCGAATTTATATGTGTAAGAACGGAATATATATGCGTAAGAACGGAATATATATGCGTAAGAACTAAATATATATGCGTAAGAACTGAATATATATGCGTAAGAAAGGAATATATATGCGTAAGAAATGAATATACATGCGTAAAAACTAAATATATATGCGTAAGAACAGAATATATATGCGTAAGAGCTGAATATATATGCGTAAGAACTGAATATATATGCGTAAGAACTGAATATATATGCTTAAGAACTGAATATATATGCCTTATAACTGAATATATATGCGTAAGAACTGAATATATATGTGTAAGAACTGAATATATATGCGTAAGAACTGAATATATATGCGTAAGAACTGAATATATATGCGTAATAACGGAATATATATGTGTAAGAACTGAATATATATGTGTAAGAACTGAATATATATGTGTAAGAACTGAATATATATGTGTAAGAACTGAATATATATGCGTAAGAACTTAATATATATGCGTAACAACTGAATATATATGCGTAAGAACTGAATATATATGTGTAAGAACTGGATATATATGCGTAAGAACGGATTATATATGTGTAAGAACTGAATATATATGTGTAAGAATGTAAGAACTGAATATATATGTGCAAGAACTGAATATATATGTGTAAGTAACTGAATACATATGTGTAAGAACTGAATATATATGTGTAAGAACTGAATATATATGCGTAAGAACTGAATATATATGCGTAAAAACTGAATATATATGCGTAAGAACAGAATATATATACGTAAGAACTGAATATATATGCGTAAGAACGGAATATATATGTGTAAGAACTGAATATATATGTGTAAGAACTGAATATATATGTGTAAGAACTGAATATATATGTGTAAGAACTGAATATATATGCGTAATAACTGAATATATATGCGTAGGAACTCAATATATATGCGTAAGAACTGAATATATATGCGTAAGAACTGAATATATGCGTAAGAAATGAATATATATGCGTAAAAACGGAATATATATGTGTAACAACTGGATATATATGTGTAAGAACTGAATATATATGTGTAAGAACTGAATATATATGGGTAAGAACGGAATATATATGCATAGAAACTGAATATATATGCGTAATAACTGAATATATGAGTACGAACTGAATATATTTGCGTAAGAAAGGAATATATATCTGTAAGAACTGAATATATATGTGTAAGAACTGAATATATATGCGTAAGAACTGAATATATATGCGTACGAATTGAATATATATGCGTAAGAACTGAATATATATGCGTAAGTACGGAATATATATGCGTAAGAACGGAATATATATGTGTAAGAAATGAATATATATGCTTAAGAACTGAATATATATGCGTAAGGACGGAATATATATGCGTAAGAACTGAATATATATGCGTAAAAACTGAATATATAAGCGTAAGAACCGAATTTATATGCGTAAGAACGGAATATATATGCGTAAGAACGGAATATATATGCGTAAGAACTGAATATAAATGCTTAAGAACTGAATATATATGCGTAAGAAAGGAATATATATGCGTAAGAAATGAATATACATGCGTAAAAACTAAATATATATGCGTAAGAACAGAATATATATGCGTAAGAACTGAATATATATGCGTAAGAACGGAATATATTTGTGTAAGAACTGAATATATTTGTGTAAAAACTGAATATATATGTGTAAGAACTGAATATATATGCGTAGGAACTGAATATATATGCGTAAGAACCGAATATATATGCGTAAGAACTGAATATATATGCGTAAGAACTGGATATATATGCGTAAGAACGGATTATATATGTGTAAGAACTGAATATATATGTGTAAGAATGTAAGAACTGAATATATATGTGTAAGTAACTGAATACATATGTGTAAGAACTGAATATATATGTGTAAGAACTGAATATATATGCGTAAGAACTGAATATATATGCGTAGGAACTGAATATATATGCGTAAGAACTGAATATATATGCGTAAGAACTGAATATATGCGTAAGAACTGAATATATATGCGTAAGAACGGAATATATATGTGTAACAACTGAATATATATGTGTAAAAACTGAATATATATGTGTAAGAACTGAATATATATGGGTAAGAACGGAATATATATGCATAGAAACTGAATATATATATGCGTAAGAACTGAATATATATGCGTAAGAACTGAATATATATGCGTAAGAACTGGATATATATGCGTAAGAATCGAATATATATGCGTAAGAGCTGAATATATATGCGTAAGTGCAGAATATATTTGCGTAAGAACTGAATATATGCGTACGAACTGAAAATATTTGCGTAAGAAAGGAATATATATCTGTAAGAACTGAATATATATGGGTAAGAACGGAATATATATGCATAGAAACTGAATATATATGCGTAAGAACTGAATATATATGTGTAAGAACTGAATATATATGTGTAAGTACTGAATATATATGTGTAAAAACTGAATATATATACGAAAAAACTGAATATATATGCGTAAGAACGGAATATATGCGTAAAAACTGAATATATATGCGTAAGAACTGAATATATATGCGTAAGAACGGAATATATATGCGTAAGAACGGAATATATATGTGTAAGAACTGAATATATATGCTTACTAACTTAATATATATGTGTAAGAACGGAATATATATGCGTAAGAAATGAATATATATGCGAAAAACTAAATATATATGCGTAAGAACAGAATATATGCGTAAGAACTGAATATATATGAGTAAGAACGGAATATATATGCGTAAGAACTGAATATATATGCTTAAGAACTGAATATATATGCTTAATAACTAAATATATATGCGTAAGAACTGAATATATATGCGTAAGAACTGAATATATATGCGTAAGAACTGAATATATATGCGTAAGAACTGAATATATATGCGTAAAAACGGAATATATATGTGTAAGAACTGAATATATATGTGTAAGTACTGAATATATATGCATAAGAACTGAATATATATGCGTAAGAACTGAATATATAAGCGTAAGGACGGAATATATATGCGTAAGAACTGAATATATATGCGTAAAAACTAAATATATATGCGTAAGAACCGAATTTATATGTGTAAGAACGGAATATATATGCGTAAGAACGGAATATATATGCGTAAGAACTAAATATATATGCGTAAGAACTGAATATATATGCGTAAGAAAGGAATATATATGCGTAAGAAATGAATATACATGCGTAAAAACTAAATATATATGCGTAAGAACAGAATATATATGCGTAAGAGCTGAATATATATGCGTAAGAACTGAATATATATGCGTAAGAACTGAATATATATGCTTAAGAACTGAATATATATGCCTTATAACTGAATATATATGCGTAAGAACTGAATATATATGTGTAAGAACTGAATATATATGCGTAAGAACTGAATATATATGCGTAAGAACTGAATATATATGCGTAATAACGGAATATATATGTGTAAGAACTGAATATATATGTGTAAGAACTGAATATATATGTGTAAGAACTGAATATATATGTGTAAGAACTGAATATATATGCGTAAGAACTTAATATATATGCGTAACAACTGAATATATATGCGTAAGAACTGAATATATATGTGTAAGAACTGGATATATATGCGTAAGAACGGATTATATATGTGTAAGAACTGAATATATATGTGTAAGAATGTAAGAACTGAATATATATGTGCAAGAACTGAATATATATGTGTAAGTAACTGAATACATATGTGTAAGAACTGAATATATATGTGTAAGAACTGAATATATATGCGTAAGAACTGAATATATATGCGTAAAAACTGAATATATATGCGTAAGAACAGAATATATATACGTAAGAACTGAATATATATGCGTAAGAACGGAATATATATGTGTAAGAACTGAATATATATGTGTAAGAACTGAATATATATGTGTAAGAACTGAATATATATGTGTAAGAACTGAATATATATGCGTAATAACTGAATATATATGCGTAGGAACTCAATATATATGCGTAAGAACTGAATATATATGCGTAAGAACTGAATATATGCGTAAGAAATGAATATATATGCGTAAAAACGGAATATATATGTGTAACAACTGGATATATATGTGTAAGAACTGAATATATATGTGTAAGAACTGAATATATATGGGTAAGAACGGAATATATATGCATAGAAACTGAATATATATGCGTAATAACTGAATATATGAGTACGAACTGAATATATTTGCGTAAGAAAGGAATATATATCTGTAAGAACTGAATATATATGTGTAAGAACTGAATATATATGCGTAAGAACTGAATATATATGAGTACGAATTGAATATATATGCGTAAGAACTGAATATATATGCGTAAGTACGGAATATATATGCGTAAGAACGGAATATATATGTGTAAGAAATGAATATATATGCTTAAGAACTGAATATATATGCGTAAGGACGGAATATATATGCGTAAGAACTGAATATATATGCGTAAAAACTGAATATATAAGCGTAAGAACCGAATTTATATGCGTAAGAACGGAATATATATGCGTAAGAACGGAATATATATGCGTAAGAACTGAATATAAATGCTTAAGAACTGAATATATATGCGTAAGAAAGGAATATATATGCGTAAGAAATGAATATACATGCGTAAAAACTAAATATATATGCGTAAGAACAGAATATATATGCGTAAGAACTGAATATATATGCGTAAGAACGGAATATATTTGTGTAAGAACTGAATATATTTGTGTAAAAACTGAATATATATGTGTAAGAACTGAATATATATGCGTAGGAACTGAATATATATGCGTAAGAACCGAATATATATGCGTAAGAACTGAATATATATGCGTAAGAACTGGATATATATGCGTAAGAACGGATTATATATGTGTAAGAACTGAATATATATGTGTAAGAATGTAAGAACTGAATATATATGTGTAAGTAACTGAATACATATGTGTAAGAACTGAATATATATGTGTAAGAACTGAATATATATGCGTAAGAACTGAATATATATGCGTAGGAACTGAATATATATGCGTAAGAACTGAATATATATGCGTAAGAACTGAATATATGCGTAAGAACTGAATATATATGCGTAAGAACGGAATATATATGTGTAACAACTGAATATATATGTGTAAAAACTGAATATATATGTGTAAGAACTGAATATATATGGGTAAGAACGGAATATATATGCATAGAAACTGAATATATATATGCGTAAGAACTGAATATATATGCGTAAGAACTGAATATATATGCGTAAGAACTGGATATATATGCGTAAGAATCGAATATATATGCGTAAGAGCTGAATATATATGCGTAAGTGCAGAATATATTTGCGTAAGAACTGAATATATGCGTACGAACTGAAAATATTTGCGTAAGAAAGGAATATATATCTGTAAGAACTGAATATATATGGGTAAGAACGGAATATATATGCATAGAAACTGAATATATATGCGTAAGAACTGAATATATATGCGTAAGAACTGAATATATGCGTACGAACTGAATATATTTGCGTAAGAACTGAATATATATGCGTAAGAACAGAATATATATGCGTAAGAACTGAATATATATGCGTAACAACGGAATATATATGTGTAAGAACTGAATATATATGTATAAGAACTGAATATATATGTGTAAGAACTGAATATATATGTGTAAGAACTGAATATATATGCGTAAGAACTGAATATATATGCGTAAGAACTGAATATATATGCGTAAGAACTGGATATATATGCGTAAGAATCGAATATATATGCGTAAGAGCTGAATATATATGCGTAAGTGCAGAATATATTTGCGTAAGAACTGAATATATGCGTACGAACTGAAAATATTTGCGTAAGAAAGGAATATATATCTGTAAGAACTGAATATAAATGTGTAAGAACTGAATATATATGTGTAAGAACTGAATATGTATGCGTACGAACTGAATATATATGCATAAGAACGGAATATATATACGTAAGAACTGAATATATGCGTACGAACTGAATATATTTGCGTAAGAACGGAATATATATCTGTAAGAACTGAATATATATGTGTAAGAACTGAATTTATATGTGTAAGAACTGAATATATATGCGTACGAACTGAATATATATGCGTAAAAACTGAATATATATGCGTAAGAAATTAATATATATGCGTAAGAATGGAATATATATGTGTATGAACTGAATATATATGCTTAAGAATTGAATATATATGCGTAAGAACGGAATATATATGC
>JAWPHD010024921.1:0-17796 GCA_037043455.1 Cyrtodaria siliqua | reverse complement strand
ATTATATGACATTTTGTAACTTTTGTTGTCCCCTATTATATGACATTTTGTAACATTTGCCCTCCTATATTATTTGACATTTTGTAACTTTTGACCTCCCATATTATGACATTTTGTATATTTTGTCCTCCTGTATTATATGACATTTTGTAATATTTGTCCTCCAATATTATATGACATTTTGTAACTTTTGTTGTCCCATATTATATGACATTTTGTAACTTTTGTTGTCCTATATTATATGACATTTTGTAACTTTTGACCTCCCATATTATGACATTTTGTATTTTTTGTCCTCCTGTATTATATGACATTTTGTAATATTTGTCCTCCAATATTATATGACATTTTGTAACTTTTGTTGTCCCATATTATATGACATTTTGTAACTTTTGACCTCCCATATTATGACATTTTGTATGTTTTGTCCTCCTGTATTATATGACATTTTGTAATATTTGTCCTCCAATATTATATGACATTTTGTAACTTTTGTTGTCCCCTATTATATGACATTTTGTAACTTTTGTTGTCCCATATTATATGACATTTTGTAACTTTTGACCTCCCATATTATGACATTTTGTATTTTTTGTCCTCCTGTATTATATGACATTTTGTAATATTTGTCCTCCAATATTATATGACATTTTGTAACTTTTGTCCTCCCATATTATATGTCATTTTGTAACTTTTGCCCTCCCATATTATATGACATTTAGTATGTTTTGTCCTCCTGTATTATATGACATTTTGTAATATTTGTCCTCCAATATTATATGACATTTTGTAACTTTTGTTGTCCCCTATTATATGACATTTTGTAACTTTTGTTGTCCCATATTATATGACATTTTGTAACTTTTGACCTCCCATATTATGACATTTTGTATTTTTGTCCTCCTGTATTATATGACATTTTGTAATATTTGTCCTCCAATATTATATGACATTTTGTAACTTTTGTCCTCCCATATTATATGTCATTTTGTAACTTTTGCCCTCCCATATTATATGACATTTAGTATGTTTTGTCCTCCTGTATTATATGACATTTTGTAACTTTTGTCCTCCCATATTATGACATTTTGTATATTTTGTCCTCCTGTATTATATGACATTTTGTAATATTTGTCCTCCAATATTATATGACATTTTGTAACATTTGCCCTCCCATATTATATGTCATTTTGTAACTTTTGTTGTCCCCTATTATATGACATTTTGTAACATTTGCCCTCCCATATTATATGACATTTTGTAACATTTGCCCTCCCATATTATATGACATTTTGTAACTTTTGTCCTCCCATATTATATGTCATTTTGTAACTTTTGTTGTCCCCTATTATATGACATTTTGTAACTTTTGTTGTCCCCTATTATATGACATTTTGTAACATTTGCCCTCCCATATTATATGACATTTTGTATTTTTTGTCCTCCTGTATTATATGACATTTTGTAATATTTGTCCTCCAATATTATATGACATTTTGTAACTTTTGTCCTCCCATATTATATGTCATTTTGTAACTTTTGCCCTCCCATATTATATGACATTTAGTATGTTTTGTCCTCCTGTATTATATGACATTTTGTAATATTTGTCCTCCAATATTATATGACATTTTGTAACTTTTGTTGTCCCCTATTATATGACATTTTGTAACTTTTGTTGTCCCATATTATATGACATTTTGTAACTTTTGACCTCCCATATTATGACATTTTGTATTTTTTGTCCTCCTGTATTATATGACATTTTGTAATATTTGTCCTCCAATATTATATGACATTTTGTAACTTTTGTCCTCCCATATTATATGTCATTTTGTAACTTTTGCCCTCCCATATTATATGACATTTAGTATGTTTTGTCCTCCTGTATTATATGACATTTTGTAACTTTTGTCCTCCCATATTATGACATTTTGTATATTTTGTCCTCCTGTATTATATGACATTTTGTAATATTTGTCCTCCAATATTATATGACATTTTGTAACATTTGCCCTCCCATATTATATGTCATTTTGTAACTTTTGTTGTCCCCTATTATATGACATTTTGTAACATTTGCCCTCCCATATTATATGACATTTTGTAACATTTGCCCTCCCATATTATATGACATTTTGTAACTTTTGTCCTCCCATATTATATGTCATTTTGTAACTTTTGTTGTCCCCTATTATATGACATTTTGTAACTTTTGTTGTCCCCTATTATATGACATTTTGTAACATTTGCCCTCCCATATTATATGACATTTTGTAACTTTTGTTGTCCTATATTATTTGACATTTTGTAACTTTTGACCGTCCATATTATGACATTTTGTATATTTTGTCCTCCTGTATTATATGACATTTTGTAATATTTGTCCTCCAATATTATATGACATTTTGTAACTTTTGTTGTCCCCTATTATATGACATTTTGTAACATTTGCCCTCCTATATTATTTGACATTTTGTAACTTTTGACCTCCCATATTATGACATTTTGTATATTTTGTCCTCCTGTATTATATGACATTTTGTAATATTTGTCCTCCAATATTATATGACATTTTGTAACTTTTGTTGTCCCATATTATATGACATTTTGTAACTTTTGTTGTCCTATATTATATGACATTTTGTAACTTTTGACCTCCCATATTATGACATTTTGTATTTTTTGTCCTCCTGTATTATATGACATTTGTAATATTTGTCCTCCAATATTATATGACATTTTGTAACTTTTGTTGTCCCATATTATATGACATTTTGTAACTTTTGTTGTGCTATATTATATGACATTTTGTAACTTTTGACCTCCCATATTATGACATTTTGTATGTTTTGTCCTCCTGTATTATATGACATTTTGTAATATTTGTCCTCCAATATTATATGACATTTTGTAACTTTTGTTGTCCCCTATTATATGACATTTTGTAACTTTTGTTGTCCCATATTATATGACATTTTGTAACTTTTGACCTCCCATATTATGACATTTTGTATTTTTTGTCCTCCTGTATTATATGACATTTTGTAATATTTGTCCTCCAATATTATATGACATTTTGTAACTTTTGTCCTCCCATATTATATGTCATTTTGTAACTTTTGCCCTCCCATATTATATGACATTTAGTATGTTTTGTCCTCCTGTATTATATGACATTTTGTAATATTTGTCCTCCAATATTATATGACATTTTGTAACTTTTGTTGTCCCCTATTATATGACATTTTGTAACTTTTGTTGTCCCATATTATATGACATTTTGTAACTTTTGACCTCCCATATTATGACATTTTGTATTTTTTGTCCTCCTGTATTATATGACATTTTGTAATATTTGTCCTCCAATATTATATGACATTTTGTAACTTTTGTCCTCCCATATTATATGTCATTTTGTAACTTTTGCCCTCCCATATTATATGACATTTAGTATGTTTTGTCCTCCTGTATTATATGACATTTTGTAACTTTTGTCCTCCCATATTATGACATTTTGTATATTTTGTCCTCCTGTATTATATGACATTTTGTAATATTTGTCCTCCAATATTATATGACATTTTGTAACTTTTGTTGTCCCCTATTATATGACATTTTGTAACATTTGCCCTCCTATATTATTTGACATTTTGTAACTTTTGACCTCCCATATTATGACATTTTGTATATTTTGTCCTCCTGTATTATATGACATTTTGTAATATTTGTCCTCCAATATTATATGACATTTTGTAACTTTTGTTGTCCCATATTATATGACATTTTGTAACTTTTGTTGTCCTATATTATATGACATTTTGTAACTTTTGACCTCCCATATTATGACATTTTGTATTTTTTGTCCTCCTGTATTATATGACATTTTGTAATATTTGTCCTCCAATATTATATGACATTTTGTAACTTTTGTTGTCCCATATTATATGACATTTTGTAACTTTTGTTGTGCTATATTATATGACATTTTGTAACTTTTGACCTCCCATATTATGACATTTTGTATGTTTTGTCCTCCTGTATTATATGACATTTTGTAATATTTGTCCTCCAATATTATATGACATTTTGTAACTTTTGTTGTCCCCTATTATATGACATTTTGTAACTTTTGTTGTCCCATATTATATGACATTTTGTAACTTTTGACCTCCCATATTATGACATTTTGTATTTTTTGTCCTCCTGTATTATATGACATTTTGTAATATTTGTCCTCCAATATTATATGACATTTTGTAACTTTTGTCCTCCCATATTATATGTCATTTTGTAACTTTTGTTGTCCCCTATTATATGACATTTTGTAACATTTGCCCTCCCATATTATATGACATTTAGTATGTTTTGTCCTCCTGTATTATATGACATTTTGTAACTTTTGTCCTCCCATATTATGACATTTTGTATTTTTTGTCCTCCTGTATTATATGACATTTTGTAATATTTGTCCTCCAATATTATATACATTTTGTAACTTTTGTCCTCCCATATTATATGTCATTTTGTAACTTTTGTCCTCCCATATTATATGACATTTTGTAACTTTTGTCCTCCCATATTATATGACATTTTGTAATTTTTGTCCTCCCATATTATGACATTTTGTATTTTTTGTCCTCCTGTATTATATGACATTTTGTAATATTTGTCCTCCAATATTATATGACATTTTGTAACTTTTGTTGTATCCTCCCATATTATATGATTTTGAATTGTGTTTCATTAGTAAGAAACTTTTTCATTCTTTGTGCACTTGGACAAAATTACAAAATGTCATATAATATAAAAGTTAAAAATGTCATATAATATGGGACAACAAAAGTTAAAAAATGTCAGAGTGTACAAAGACTAAAAAATGAAAAAGTTTCTGACTTCATACTGTCATATCCAATATGGGAAGTTTTTGCCAGGTGCTACACTCAACTGTCAATTAAAATTAAGGAACTAAAGGGAGACATCCTCTCCTGGAACCCACATCTCCAGGTAATCTAAATTAAATATAAATGGTAAGTTCAAATGATGGCTATAGCATACACATAATCCATTAACCATTACCCCAGGTGTTGTAATAAATCTTACAATCATTCATGTATCAACATTTTCTCTACTCCAAATATACCAGTATCATTTATCAGTCCGAAATAAAACAACTGAAATGAATTTTAGTTGAACGACACTCCTCTGTATTGTCAACTAGAAGATCAATATTTGAAGATCAATAAATTGCAACATTTTCGATTCTAATTGTTTCAAAAGCCTGCTTTATCTAAGATACATATTTTAGCATGTAATTGTCAAATCAAGAACTAGACCAAGTGTTTACCATATTGTAGGTTTGTCAACATGCAAATAAGTTCAAGTACTTGATGCACATTTTCTCACGATATATCTGGGTCCGAAGTTGCTCATTAAAATGCCACGTTAAAATGATCTTTCATAGGACTGATGTAGGTGTAAGTCTGACACTGTTGTCGGCATGTGCAAATAACAGAATTTATTTGAGGAAAGTATTCCTGTTAAATGGCATATTTACTTTTTATTTGCTTTAATACATTTTCCCTACAAGTAATGGTATAATTTTTTCTAAACAGACTAATATTTCATGTGAATGGTCCATTTTTGCTACAATTTTCGTTCACAAACTTCCCCCTACAATTGTAGGTATCATTTTTTTCAAACCCCTTAATATTGTTTTGTTTTCAATGCGTTAGTGTAGCAGTAGAGTGCAAAGAAAGGTAACTAACACACATGATACACAAAATGCAATAACTAAAGAGTATTCTCCCATTTTTGAGAAAAAAAAAGACACTCTTGAGAGTATATACCAAGCGTGTAAATTATTTTATGTATGTATGCAGGCGCGTAGCCAGAGCCTTGATAATATGAAAGCTCAATATAGGAAATTACTCCTCTCGAGAAAATATATAGACTAGCACAATAAAAACAACAATAATGTGGAAGCTCGGGCTCCAAACTAAATAATCGGCTATGCGCCTGAAATGCATGAGGTTTAATGTCACTTTTAACTATCTCACAGTCATATCACGATGATGTCTACCTGTAGTAGTGAGCTCAATGCCCAACTTTAACTATCTTACAGTCATATCACGATGATGTCTGCCTGTAGTAGTGAGCTCAATGCCCAACTTTAACTATCTTAGAGTCATATCACGATGATGTCTACCTGTAGTAGTGAGTTCAATGTCCAACTTTAACTATCTTACAGTCATATCACGATGATGTCTACCTGTAGTAGTGAGCTCAATGTCCAACTTTAACTATCTTACAGTTATATCACGATGATGTCTACCTGTAGTAGTGAGTTCAATGTCCAACTTTAACTATCTTACAGTTATATCACGATGATGTCTACCTGTAGTAGTGAGCTCAATGTCCAACTTTAACTATCTTACAGTCATATCACGTTGATGTCTACCTGTAGTAGTGAGCTCAATGTCCAACTTTAACTATCTTACAGTCATATCACGTTGATGTCTACCTGTAGTAGTGAGCTCAATGCCCAACTTTAACTATCTTAGAGTCATATCACGATGATGTCTACCTGTAGTAGTGAGCTCAATGCCCAACTTTAACTATCTTACAGTCATATCACGATGATGTCTGCCTGTAGTAGTGAGCTCAATGCCCAACTTTAACTATCTTAGAGTCATATCACGATGATGTCTACCTGTAGTAGTGAGTTCAATGTCCAACTTTAACTATCTCACAGTCATATCACGATGATGTCTACCTGTAGTAGTGAGTTCAATGTCCAACTTTAACTATCTTACAGTCATATCACGATGATGTCTACCTGTAGTAGTGAGTTCAATGTCCAACTTTAACTATCTTACAGTCATATCACGATGATGTCTGCCTGTAGTAGTGAGCTCAATGCCCAACTTTAACTATCTTACAGTTATATCACGATGATGTCTACCTGTAGTAGTGAGTTCAATGCCCAACTTTAACTATCTTACAGTTATATCACGATGATGTCTACCTGTAGTAGTGAGCTCAATGTCCAACTTTAACTATCTTACAGTTATATCACGATGATGTCTACCTGTAGTAGTGAGCTCAATGTCCAACTTTAACTATCTTACAGTTATATCACGTTGATGTCTACCTGTAGTAGTGAGCTCAATGTCCAACTTTAACTATCTTACAGTCATATCACGTTGATGTCTACCTGTAGTAGTGAGCTCAATGTCCAACTTTAACTATCTTACAGTTATATCACGATGATGTCTACCTGTAGTAGTGAGCTCAATGCCCAACTTTAACTATCTTACAGTTATATCACGATGATGTCTACCTGTAGTAGTGAGCTCAATGTCCAACTTTAACTATCTTACAGTCATATCACGATGATGTCTACCTGTAGTAGTGAGCTCAATGTCCAACTTTAACTATCTTACAGTCATATCACGTTGATGTCTACCTGTAGTAGTGAGCTCAATGTCCAACTTTAACTATCTTACAGTCATATCACGATGATGTCTACCTGTAGTAGTGAGTTCAATGTCCAACTTTAACTATCTTACAGTCATATCACGATGATGTCTACCTGTAGTAGTGAGTTCAATGTCCAACTTTAACTATCTTACAGTTATATCACGTTGATGTCTACCTGTAGTAGTGAGCTCAATGTCCAACTTTAACTATCTTACAGTTATATCACGATGATGTCTACCTGTAGTAGTGAGCTCAATGTCCAACTTTAACTATCTTACAGTTATATCACGTTGATGTCTACCTGTAGTAGTGAGTTCAATGTCCAACTTTAACTATCTTACAGTTATATCACGATGATGTCTGCCTGTAGTAGTGAGTTCAATGTCCAACTTTAACTATCTTACAGTCATATCACGTTGATGTCTACCTGTAGTAGTGAGCTCAATGTCCAACTTTAACTATCTTACAGTTATATCACGATGATGTCTACCTGTAGTAGTGAGCTCAATGTCCAACTTTAACTATCTTACAGTTATATCACGATGATGTCTACCTGTAGTAGTGAGTTCAATGTCCAACTTTAACTTTCTTACAGTTATATCACGATGATGTCTGCCTGTAGTAGTGAGTTCATTGTCCAACTTTAACTATCTTACAGTCATATCACGATGATGTCTACCTGTAGTAGTGAGCTCAATGTCCAACTTTAACTATCTTACAGTTATATCACGATGATGTCTACCTGTAGTAGTGAGTTCAATGTCCAACTTTAACTATCTTACAGTCATATCACGATGATGTCTACCTGTAGTAGTGAGTTCAATGTCCAACTTTAACTATCTTACAGTCATATCACGATGATGTCTACCTGTAGTAGTGAGTTCAATGTCCAACTTTAACTATCTTAGAGTCATATCACGATGATGTCTACCTGTAGTAGTGAGTTCAATGTCCAACTTTAACTATCTTAGAGTCATATCACGATGATGTCTACCTGTAGTAGTGAGCTCAATGTCCAACTTTAACTATCTTACAGTTATATCACGATGATGTCTACCTGTAGTAGTGAGTTCAATGTCCAACTTTAACTATCTTACAGTCATATCACGTTGATGTCTACCTGTAGTAGTGAGCTCAATGTCCAACTTTAACTATCTTACAGTTATATCACGATGATGTCTACCTGTAGTAGTGAGCTCAATGTCCAACTTTAACTATCTTACAGTCATATCACGATGATGTCTACCTGTAGTAGTGAGCTCAATGTCCAACTTTAACTATCTTACAGTTATATCACGATGATGTCTACCTGTAGTAGTGAGCTCAATGTCCAACTTTAACTATCTTACAGTTATATCACGATGATGTCTACCTGTAGTAGTGAGCTCAATGTCCAACTTTAACTATCTTACAGTTATATCACGATGATGTCTACCTGTAGTAGTGAGTTCAATGTCCAACTTTAACTATCTTACAGTCATATCACGATGATGTCTACCTGTAGTAGTGAGCTCAATGTCCAACTTTAACTATCTTACAGTTATATCACGATGATGTCTACCTGTAGTAGTGAGCTCAATGTCCAACTTTAACTATCTTACAGTCATATCACGATGATGTCTACCTGTAGTAGTGAGTTCAATGCCCAACTTTAACTATCTTACTGTTATATCACGATGATGTCTACCTGTAGTAGTGAGTTCAATGTCCAACTTTAACTATCTTACAGTTATATCACGATGATGTCTGCCTGTAGTAGTGAGTTCAATGTCCAACTTTAACTATCTTACTGTTATATCACGATGATGTCTACCTGTAGTAGTGAGTTCAATGTCCAACTTTAACTATCTTACAGTTATATCACGATGATGTCTGCCTGTAGTAGTGAGCTCAATGTCCAACTTTAACTATCTTACAGTTATATCACGATGATGTCTACCTGTAGTAGTGAGTTCAATGTCCAACTTTAACTATCTTACAGTCATATCACGATGATGTCTACCTGTAGTAGTGAGCTCAATGTCCAACTTTAACTATCTTACAGTCATATCACGTTGATGTCTACCTGTAGTAGTGAGCTCAATGTCCAACTTTAACTATCTTACAGTCATATCACGATGATGTCTACCTGTAGTAGTGAGTTCAATGTCCAACTTTAACTATCTTACAGTTATATCACGATGATGTCTACCTGTAGTAGTGAGCTCAATGTCCAACTTTAACTATCTTACAGTTATATCACGATGATGTCTACCTGTAGTAGTGAGCTCAATGTCCAACTTTAACTATCTTACAGTTATATCACGATGATGTCTGCCTGTAGTAGTGAGCTCAATGCCCAACTTTAACTATCTTACAGTTATATCACGATGATGTCTACCTGTAGTAGTGAGCTCAATGCCCAACTTTAACTATCTTACAGTTATATCACGATGATGTCTACCTGTAGTAGTGAGTTCAATGCCCAACTTTAACTATCTTACAGTTATATCACGATGATGTCTACCTGTAGTAGTGAGCTCAATGTCCAACTTTAACTATCTTACAGTTATATCACGATGATGTCTGCCTGTAGTAGTGAGCTCAATGCCCAACTTTAACTATCTTACAGTTATATCACGATGATGTCTGCCTGTAGTAGTGAGCTCAATGCCCAACTTTAACTATCTTACAGTTATATCACGATGATGTCTGCCTGTAGTAGTGAGCTCAATGCCCAACTTTAACTATCTTACAGTTATATCACGATGATGTCTACCTGTAGTAGTGAGCTCAATGTCCAACTTTAACTATCTTACAGTTATATCACGATGATGTCTACCTGTAGTAGTGAGCTCAATGTCCAACTTTAACTATCTTACAGTTATATCACGATGATGTCTACCTGTAGTAGTGAGTTCAATGCCCAACTTTAACTATCTTACAGTTATATCACGATGATGTCTACCTGTAGTAGTGAGCTCAATGTCCAACTTTAACTATCTTACAGTTATATCACGATGATGTCTGCCTGTAGTAGTGAGCTCAATGCCCAACTTTAACTATCTTACAGTTATATCACGATGATGTCTACCTGTAGTAGTGAGCTCAATGCCCAACTTTAACTATCTTACAGTCATATCACGATGATGTCTACCTGTAGTAGTGAGCTCAATGTCCAACTTTAACTATCTTACAGTTATATCACGATGATGTCTACCTGTAGTAGTGAGTTCAATGTCCAACTTTAACTTTCTTACAGTTATATCACGATGATGTCTGCCTGTAGTAGTGAGTTCATTGTCCAACTTTAACTATCTTACAGTCATATCACGATGATGTCTACCTGTAGTAGTGAGCTCAATGTTCAACTTTAACTATCTTACAGTTATATCACGATGATGTCTACCTGTAGTAGTGAGTTCAATGTCCAACTTTAACTATCTTACAGTCATATCACGATGATGTCTACCTGTAGTAGTGAGTTCAATGTCCAACTTTAACTATCTTACAGTCATATCACGATGATGTCTACCTGTAGTAGTGAGTTCAATGTCCAACTTTAACTATCTTACAGTTATATCACGATGATGTCTACCTGTAGTAGTGAGCTCAATGTCCAACTTTAACTATCTTACAGTTATATCACGATGATGTCTACCTGTAGTAGTGAGTTCAATGTCCAACTTTAACTATCTTACAGTTATATCACGATGATGTCTACCTGTAGTAGTGAGTTCAATGTCCAACTTTAACTATCTTACAGTCATATCACGATGATGTCTACCTGTAGTAGTGAGCTCAATGTCCAACTTTAACTATCTTACAGTTATATCACGATGATGTCTACCTGTAGTAGTGAGCTCAATGTCCAACTTTAACTATCTTACAGTTATATCACGATGATGTCTACCTGTAGTAGTGAGTTCAATGTCCAACTTTAACTATCTTACAGTTATATCACGATGATGTCTACCTGTAGTAGTGAGCTCAATGTCCAACTTTAACTATCTTACAGTCATATCACGATGATGTCTACCTGTAGTAGTGAGCTCAATGCCCAACTTTAACTATCTTACAGTTATATCACGATGATGTCTACCTGTAGTAGTGAGTTCAATGTCCAACTTTAACTATCTTACAGTCATATCACGTTGATGTCTACCTGTAGTAGTGAGTTCAATGTCCAACTTTAACTATCTTACAGTCATATCACGATGATGTCTACCTGTAGTAGTGAGCTCAATGTCCAACTTTAACTATCTTACAGTTATATCACGATGATGTCTACCTGTAGTAGTGAGCTCAATGTCCAACTTTAACTATCTTACAGTCATATCACGATGATGTCTACCTGTAGTAGTGAGTTCAATGCCCAACTTTAACTATCTTACAGTTATATCACGATGATGTCTACCTGTAGTAGTGAGCTCAATGTCCAACTTTAACTATCTTACAGTTATATCACGATGATGTCTACCTGTAGTAGTGAGTTCAATGTCCAACTTTAACTATCTTACAGTTATATCACGATGATGTCTACCTGTAGTAGTGAGTTCAATGTCCAACTTTAACTATCTTACAGTTATATCACGATGATGTCTGCCTGTAGTAGTGAGTTCATTGTCCAACTTTAACTATCTTACAGTTATATCACGATGATGTCTACCTGTAGTAGTGAGTTCAATGTCCAACTTTAACTATCTTACAGTCATATCACGATGATGTCTACCTGTAGTAGTGAGTTCAATGTCCAACTTTAACTATCTTACAGTTATATCACGATGATGTCTGCCTGTAGTAGTGAGTTCAATGTCCAACTTTAACTATCTTACAGTTATATCACGTTGATGTCTACCTGTAGTAGTGAGTTCAATGTCCAACTTTAACTATCTTACAGTCATATCACGATGATGTCTACCTGTAGTAGTGAGTTCATTGTCCAACTTTAACTATCTTACAGTTATATCACGATGATGTCTGCCTGTAGTAGTGAGTTCAATGTCCAACTTTAACTATCTTACAGTCATATCACGATGATGTCTACCTGTAGTAGTGAGCTCAATGTCCAACTTTAACTATCTAACAGTTATATCACGATGATGTCTACCTGTAGTAGTGAGTTCAATGTCCAACTTTAACTATCTTACAGTTATATCACGATGATGTCTACCTGTAGTAGTGAGTTCAATGTCCAACTTTAACTATCTTACAGTCATATCACGATGATGTCTGCCTGTAGTAGTGAGTTCAATGTCCAACTTTAACTATCTTACAGTCATATCACGATGATGTCTACCTGTAGTAGTGAGCTCAATGCCCAACTTTAACTATCTTAGAGTTATATCACGATGATGTCTACCTGTAGTAGTGAGCTCAATGCCCAACTTTAACTATCTTACAGTCATATCACGATGATGTCTACCTGTAGTAGTGAGCTCAATGCCCAACTTTAACTATCTTACAGTTATATCACGATGATGTCTACCTGTAGTAGTGAGCTCAATGTCCAACTTTAACTATCTTACAGTCATATCACGATGATGTCTACCTGTAGTAGTGAGTTCAATGTCCAACTTTAACTATCTTACAGTCATATCACGTTGATGTCTACCTGTAGTAGTGAGTTCAATGTCCAACTTTAACTATCTTACAGTCATATCACGATGATGTCTACCTGTAGAAGTGAGCTCAATGTCCAACTTTAACTATCTTACAGTTATATCACGATGATGTCTGCCTGTAGTAGTGAGTTCAATGTCCAACTTTAACTATCTTACAGTTATATCACGATGATGTCTGCCTGTAGTAGTGAGCTCAATGTCCAACTTTAACTATCTTACAGTCATATCACGATGATGTCTACCTGTAGTAGTGAGTTCAATGCCCAACTTTAACTATCTTACAGTCATATCACGATGATGTCTACCTGTAGTAGTGAGTTCAATGCCCAACTTTCTAGTGCTGCCAGACTGGAATACCACACAACAGACACATGTCTACCTGTAGTAGTGAGCTCAATGCCCAACTTTCTAGTGCTGCCAGACTAGAATACCACACAACAGACACATGTCTACCTGTAGTAGTGAGCTCAATGCCCAACTTTCTAGTGCTGCCAGACTGGAATACCACACAACAGACACATGTCTACCTGTAGTAGTGAGCTCAATGCCCAACTTTCTAGTGCTGCCAGACTGGAATACCACACAACAGACACATGTCTACCTGTAGTAGTGAGCTCAATGTCCAACTTTCTAGTGCTGCCAGACTGGAATACCACACAACAGACACATGTCTACCTGTAGTAGTGAGCTCAATGTCCAACTTTCTAGTGCTGCCAGACTGGAATACCACACAACAGACACATGTCTACCTGTAGTAGTGAGCTCAATGTCCAACTTTCTAGTGCTGCCAGACTGGAATACCACACAACAGACACATGTCTGCCTGTAGTAGTGAGCTCAATGCCCAACTTTCTAGTGCTGCCAGACTGGAATACCACAAAACACATGACATGATACCACAGTTTTTTTCTTCAAAAATATGCTTGATTTAAATTTGCTTGCATCACTTTTCCTTCTTTTGTACAAAAGGCTTAAATATATTATTGTTGCAATATAATCAACGATTAGTAATATGTAAACAAAAAATTGTATTGAACTTTTCAAATAATTCTTATCAAAGATTTCCAAATTTGGAAGTTATGTTGAAAACAAATGGGACGCCTTGGCTCAATAAAAATCAAGGTTGCTGAGTGTCACTTTTAAACTACTAAGTGCTGATAAACGATACTTCAACAAATGCATTTATATAGGTGCCTATAAACATGTGCTTGTGACAATGTGACAAACACACTTGCTGCATGCAAAGTTAATTTATGCCTTCATTCTATCATATAGTGTATATTATGTAGAACACAGCTGACACTGTTGAGACCAATACAGGGAGGAATGTAGAACACAGCTGACACTGTTGAGACCAATACAGGGAGGAATGTAGAACACAGCTGACACTGTTGAGACCAATACAGGGAGGAATGTAGAACACAGCTGACACTGTTGAGACCAATACAGGGAGGAATGTAGAACACAGCTGACACTGTTGAGACCATGTTGAGACCAATACAGGTAGGAATGTAGAACACAGTTGACACTGTTGAGACCAACACAGGGAGGAATGTAGAACACAGCTGACACTGTTGAGACCAATACAGGGAGGAATGTAGAACACAGCTGACACTGTTGAGACCAATACAGGGAGGAATGTAGAACACAGCTGACACTGTTGAGACCAATACAGGTAGGAATGTAGAACACAGTTGACACTGTTGAGACCAACACAGGGAGGAATGTAGAACACAGCTGACACTGTTGAGACCAATACAGGGAGGAATGTAGAACACAGCTGACACTGTTGAGACCAATACAGGGAGGAATGTAGAACACAGCTGACACTGTTGAGACCAATACAGGGAGGAATGTAGAACACAGCTGACACTGTTGAGACCATCATAAATAGCTGGACTAATCCAAGTTCCACATTTAAGTATGCTTTTGTTTCATTAACCCAGTTACACACACCTGTCTCTACCCAGGAAGACACCAAGAGTGATTAAAATAAGTTAATGATTTACACATTTAATGATTGGTAATGTATTTAAACAATACAATATTTTTGTTCAAAAGTTAAAATAAACTAAAACTATCATTGACAGAGGCGTAGCTTGGCTGAATATGATGTGTAGGCCGAGTTATACGGGTTTTGGCGTATATTTCGTACCGGTGAATATGTCTATGAGAGCATCAATATCCTTACTCAAGTTTTTACCGTAAATCATATATCTTGTAACTAAAAAGAAGCTGAAAACATTTACCCATCGGTTATCTCTGGATCATATTTGAGAATATTTTGTTGCGATTTTATAATTTAGCCCCTTACCCACCTAGGACTCGGATTTTTATTTTTTCTATTTCTCAGAAAAAAGTGAAGGCCGCGGCTTACACAGCCTATAGGAAGCTACGCCGCTGCTGAAGGTGATGAATACCCCCGCTTTTTGATCAGCTGTTATGTGTATATGAAAGAGTACGCGAGTGGACCTTTGGAAACGGCCGAACACGACACATACTAAATATTGCAGTCTCGGTTTGATTGAGACTGCTCATGAGCGGTAGTGAAATATGCTAGCTCCGCTCACGCCCTCTAGCCCCGGGTTGAGCAGAACTCAATATTCATAAAATCAATAGTATATTATTTTTACCATCCTGAAGATGGCATGCACATGGCGGTGGACATAGAGATCTTTTCTTCCCCCATGTCCAGCGGCTTATGGTCTTTCGTTTGGGAACAACCTATTCACAACTGTTTGAAGAATGCAAGTAATAAAACAGGATGCGATGGGACAAAAATGTGTTACATGACATGACAGGATGCTATGCGAAAAAAAGGTTACACGATGGGCCGTTATGGACTGCGTGATTCCTATATAGTATAACAAATATTTTATGACATAAATCAAACATACACATAGAAATACTATTCTATAAATACCTGTACACAATGTTTTGTAACAGACATGTTTTGTAGCCATTCATTTAATTATTTTAACGAAGCAATTATCTTTAATTAATTAGAGAAAAAACAACAATGTGTGGGCTTGCTTTATGGTGAAGTTTAACATGCATGTCACCATACAAGTTTATCAGTGTCATATTAATTACCTCACAGTTATTTGCAAGTTTTGTTATCTTGCAGCTAAAATGCCACACACCTTGACTTTTAACTGTTGCCAACAAATTATTTTGTTCACACATCTAAGTAACAGGTAAAAAAAAAAAATAGCTTCGACCCCACATCTGGAAATTTCAGAAAAATTAGAATTCAAATAATCAGGAGTCAAATTACACCAAACAATTTTAATTTTTTTCAGAAGAAACAAATTCTTGACACGGACTTGTATTTGAATAAACTAAATTTATATTGCAATGTTTTCTACTACAAACAATTGAATTGAATTGTGTTCTAAATGCCAACATCAGACAAGAAAGATTTATTGTATAAATCAACCATCTTTCTGTCTTTTTAACCATGTCACAAATCCCATATGTCCATTATTGTACTCAAAACAGTTACTTAAATACTATAACTCTAGATTAGTTTCATATTGTACTCTGGTATCAGGAGTATTCATTAGATGTGGAGGTAAAAAAAAGGTTGTACTAGGGGAAGATAACTCTAACAGTTAAACTCAATGAGTCCTTCAGGATTTATCTCAAAATTTTATTTAATGTTGAGATCATCATATTGAAAAGATTCTGTATAATAGGGCTGCAACAATACATCATGCTCATGATATGATACGTATGGCGATACTCGACTGACGATGCGATGCGTATCGAGATACACAGTTTCATTAAATAATACATTTTTTTCATGAAATAAGTCAAAATATTACATGAGGGGTAACACTAGCTACTTACACTGATAATCATTTAAACAACCTCAAATAATATAAAAAATATAAGAAAGATATCTTTTACAATTAATTGTGAGATTATTTTTGTCAATAAGAACAAGTTTTTGTTTGTGACAGACCCCACAATACGATATGTGTATTGTGAGAGAAAGTATCGTGATATAATCCTATCTTTTTATCAAACGAGTTTATTAAAGTCAAACATACACAGTCACGAATGTAAGATTCTATTATTTACATTACACCACTATGGTATCAATGTTCTCAATATTCCTTAAACGCAACGCCAAATTTAATTTCATTTGTAAGAGAAATCATGACGTCATTTTGTTTTTTACATGACGTCAGCTATGCGCGGATGCGCAGCTTTTACGCGTTCCCAATAAAAATACCTTAAACCAAATTCAATGTTATTTACATGCATTTTATAAAGGAAGATTTCAAACAATGGTAAATACTAAAGTCTGTCTGACTGTTTGTCTGGACAAGCAATTCATTCAGAACTGCTCAATTGTTTTAGCATTTTATCAGGGATGTTGTGAATTCAGTTCTGGTACAATAGTCCATAATGGAAAATATATCTGGGATTTTCGGGACTGCAGTCCTATAAGAAAACAATATTGGTGTATTAAGACTCTTGCGGTTTAACGTGTAAATAATGAGATCTAATGCTCAGTCTCATAGTACACATACAGGGCCTTTTTACACTTCTTTGCAGCAGCCTGTTTAAGGCCCATTCCCCACCCAAATTTCTTTTAAAATCATGCAGATTTCCCCATTTTTTAAATTTACCTTGGAAATTTCATTCCCATTTATGGAAATTTTACTCAATTAAGTGCAAAGAACCCCTTTCCCAAAACTGG
>JAWPHD010024920.1:0-17796 GCA_037043455.1 Cyrtodaria siliqua | reverse complement strand
ACAATGAGTACGCTGATTCAATACAAAACTGTTCGACACGTAGATGAAAAAATACTCAGTGAACATTTCAGAATAACCTGACACATTTTAATTTTGTCTGCATTAATTCCTGTGTCGATTGGTTCAAGAGAGATAATGGTGCCACTGAGTTCCGTCGGTGTGTTCTTGGGTAAGACACTTTACCTTAGCCTCGTCCGTCGGATAGGGACGTAAACCGGGCGGTCGGTGTATCGGTCTATCCTCCGAGCACGTTAAAGAACCATAGGAATCTATTCGATAATAAGAGTAGGGCAGGTTCCCGGATTCCTATGTATCCTTCCCCTCTCTCTGGGGCGGCTCTAAATAACCTATACTGTGTTGATGAGCCGTTAAACAACATTCAATTCAATTCAAGAGAGATAAAATACATGTAATGTTTTAATCTAGGTTCTAGATTCTATATAGAGTATCTATCACAAGTTTTCAATTTATATCAACTTTATTAACAAGTTCTGGAAATGTTATTAAGCGAGCCTCTCTGGCGAGCTTAATACCATTTCCAGAACGAGTTAATAAAAGTTGATATGAATAGAAAACAAGTGTTAGATTCTTTGTATCACATGACACAAACAACAGCGGATGAATATATAGGACAGGTTATTCGATTTGCTTATATTAACGATGATTAATATAAGGAAATACGAACTCGTTATATTAACCTGGATACAAGCAGTGTCATGTGATAAATCATTGTAATAATATGAGCCCTGCTATGAGATTTCCAACCACAAGACATTGCAAACAGGGTAGACCCAGATCAGCTGCTATCAGGGTCTACACTGTTTGTAACCTCACCAGCACATACTCTGATTTAATGACTTGGCTTACAGTGTAGACCCTGATCAGATTCCGCATTTTCAATGCGGCAGCTGATCTGGATCTACACAGTTTGCAATGTCTTGTGGTTGGAAATTTCATAGCAGGGCTAATATGTGGATTGATGTACTCAGGGTTGCTTAAAATATCACACTTGGTTGTGTTATTGCATCAAGTAATATTCACCACCTTTTTACTGGTGCGTCGTTCATTGTCAATTCCATACTTTCTTGCAATTTTGTAACAAAAATATGTTCTTATCCATCATATTAACGTATTTGAAACTTATCAAATCACTTTTAATATGTTCACTTTCACAAATGCGTTGATATAATCCGATTACCAGAATATCGAGTGTGTGTCCATTGATTCCCTGTTGCCAATTCCCATTCTCTGTGATGGCAACATTTTCGACTGGTTCGTTCGTGCACCTTCCCACCTTACACCAAGTGACCCTTTCTGGAGAGAATTTCTGGCTGTTGATATAGTGGCCATCTTTTTCTTTCCTCTAAGTCGCCCACGCTCTTCGGTATCAAACTGTTGTCTGAAAATAATTACAAGTTTATTAACGTATATAATATGAGCCCTGCTATGAGATTACCAGCCACAAGACATTGCAACAGTGTAGACCGAGATCAGATGCCGCATTGAAAATGCGTTATCTGATCAGGGTCTACACTGTTTGCAAGTCATTAAATCAGAGTAGATGCTGATGAGTTGCAAGCAGTGTAGACCCTGAACAGCCAGAAAGGTGCAAGTTCTTTGAAGAATTTTCTAACCTTTACGGTTGTAAGAGTAGCACCAAATCAGAGTACACAATTGCTAGTGGTACCAAAACTGAGCGTTCTAGTCCAGTCAAAGCTACAAGGAACAGAAAGCTCACAGAGCCACCCACTCTGGCTTTCCTTAAATATTTAAGCAAGAAACAAGAGGAAATTAACAAACAAAGAGATGTAGATCTTAAAAAAAGACACGAGCAAAAAATGGATGTAATGGAAAGGTTTTTAAATGTTTTTGAAAAACTTGCTGATCAAAGAAAGTAGAGTTCACATACAGATAAAACAATTTAATCTGAAACTGATTAAAGAAAAACATCAAAGATAAGCTAAAATGTAATTACAGTGAAACCCTGCTAATCAGACCACCTGCTGGACTTACTTGAAATGTTCATTTTTTAAGCATGTTGGTTAATTTCAAAATTGTCTGTGGGACGACAAACCCTTAACCAGAACCTGAGGTTTATTTAGAGAATTATAGTTTTGAATTGTCTACCAGTTTAGTCCACTTGCTTTATTAGGAGGGATTTGCAATAGCTGATTGTTCATTGGCATACAGTGTAGACCATGATAAAATATACTACAGAATGCATCCAATTTGGGTGTACACATTTTACAATTATCAGCCAGTTGATAACTCAGGTCGTATACAAATTGTTGTGTCAAGGCGATAAGCCCGATTGAATATGATTGTATGCTTGTTTATCACTGACATAACTTATGTTGTGGGAGAGGAATAAAACCCTTCTATATTTTCAATATACCACTAGTTATAGAAAATGAGCCTAGTATGTGCTATCAAAAAATCGAAAGTGACTATATGATCCAATTCCTACGGTGTATGTCGGTTTCGCGTGTTAAATGCAAATCTAACAATCATTCCATTCATTATTGAATTTATTAAACTCGTTAGCAAAAATGATATAATGCTGGGCAAGAGCCTCGTATTATATCATTTTGCCAACTCATTCATTCAACAATGCACGAGTACTCGTGTAAGATCCTCTATTTACTTTATTTAAAACAACTATTTCTCAGTAAATACTCTATTAAACATAGCCACTCATTGGGTTGGTCTGATTTCAGGATGGTCATTAGGCGGGGTTTCACTGTAATATACACTACTATCAAATTTTCCTAGAGAGATATAAGTTAAATGCACTGCCATGCAGTATAAGGGACACATACATTACACATTTATTGTTAGCAGTTGTTTGAAAAATGTTCTTAGTTTTCATATAGTTAACTGAGTAAATGTTTAGTTATACTGGTGAAACCAACTTCCTTAGTGGTATAAAAACAGGGCTTTTTGGTACGTCTGATAATTGCAAGTAATCGCAAGTTTGTGGAAGGATACCAATGAAAAGGTTTCACTTGTTTCAGACAGCCATCACTGTGTGATATTCCAGCTGAAATAAAGCGAACAATTCTGGAGTACTTATCACCCACAGACAGAAAATCCCTTTCTAGCATTAACAAGATTTGGAGAATGGAAATAACTTCATGTTTGGAAAAAGTTTGTTTGCCATGCCATGTTTCAGCTAACTTTTTGCAGCCATTACAAAATATTAGAAAAATAAAGATTACTGGTACTACTGAACCACAAGTGGGTAGTGATTGTGTTCAGGAAATTACTACTTTGATTAAAAATGATAACTTCCCTAATCTCCATTCATTTGTGGTAACAGGAGTTTTGCTTTCAACTGAACAGATTGCATATCTCACTGATGCATTGAAGAATTATGTGGAAACACTGGATATGGGTGTTGTTCTGAAACCAAATGTGTACTGCATATTTTAGAGTCTTGTAAAAAACTCCGATTTCTTTTTTTTTTCCTGATACCTATGATGAAAATGGTAACTCAGTCCTGATGGAATGGATTGAAATATTGGACTTGCACTATGGATATATATGCTTTGGTCACAATGTTTTAGACAAAATGCCTAGCAAAATGATGAAGTATGACCGCAGAGGATATAGCATGCCCTTTCCTTTAGGGCTGATTGCAAAGGTACAGTATCAGAAAGGAAATATGTAATACCAAACCTGAAAGGTACAGGAAGTACTAGAAATGCACAAAAAAGCATAATGTTTGTGTCAGTTACTCTTAAAAAACTTCTTTTTTATTGAATGATTTGTTAATTGCCAGTCGAGACAATTTTTAAAAATGTAAATAACATTTTTGTTATGGCCTGAGCCGAATTTTTTTATTTAATAAGTTTATAAGGTGATGGGAATTCTATGTTTAATTGTTCATTTAATCACCAAAAAAGTATATACTGTCCCATTTGGTTCTTTTCTTAAGTTTTATTAGATCGGATTAGAAACATCTCGGACAGAACTCCGAATAACCATGGGTAACAGACCGACAAAGTGCTAAGACTTTATTATTTCTTGATGAAAACAGTTCATGAGACCACTCATTGGAATCGTCTTGATGAGATGATTTGAATGTTACAAAATAATTGTTCATGAATATATTAGAAAAAGTTGAATGTATAATACAGGTGTTATGTAGAATCCTGCTCAGAGAGGTTATTTTAAATGGAAGTCAGTTCACCTGTTTTGCAGTAAGGTAACTGTATGTTTGAAGACCACATTTTGATGTTTAAAGCATTAAACATTAACAGCAAACAACTGTGTTTAATTTGCATTGTTTCTCTTGCTTTGTAGAGTAGTTGGATAATTTGTTGTTAGCTCTGCTGGCCGAAGTCCGTCCGTCCGTCGTACCTCTGTTCAGCCCCGTGTGGTTCCGGTGGCCTCGTTTGGTTACGCGGCAAAGAATAGGGCCACTGCAGATCCCATTGGAAGGGAAGGCAGAGGGGTAGAACCCCAAATTCATGTTCATTTTATCATTTTTTGTTCATGCTCATTAAAGGTCTTCATCATGACCCCTGCCTAGTTTCATGTGCCATCTCGCTCATATCACTAGAGCAGTGGCAGAAAAACTATAACGTGGCTTCAGCGTAAATGGAGTGGCTACAATAGAATTTGCAGCAACTCTGCAGTTCATGGTGAGAAGGTTCTAGGCCCGTTCTCCATATTTTATCTCGATGTACATGGAGGATGAGCCTGGCATGTTCATTCCTGTTAGGCGCCATATAACCTTTCATGTGTTGGTGCGCCTTAAAACCCCAATTCAATTAACTTTTGCCTTGTGAACACTCTAGGGCCTTCATTATTAATCGGATCTGTACGAAACTTTGCAAGTTTCTTTATATCATTGAAAGCTTGGACAAGTTTGAGAACCAGCTGATTTGGATCAGTATCATTGGAGTTATGGCCCTTGTTTTTCCGAAAAATGCTATTTTCGGCATTGTGAACACTCTAGCACCTTCATTTATTATTTGATATTTATCAAACTTGCACAGATTGTTAATTGAAATGAAAGCTCAGACAAGTTCGAAAACCAGCTGAATTGGGTGAATTGGGTCAGTAACACTGGAGTTATGGCCCTTGTTTCTTCCACCCAGAAACATTTTCTGCCTTGTGAACACTCCAGCACCCTCATTATTATTTGATCTTTTCCAAACTTGTGCAGATTGTTAATACTAATGAAAGCTTGAACTAGTATGAAAACAAGCTAAATTTGGTGAGAAACACCAGAGTTATGGCCCTTGTATTTTCTGAAAAAAATACCATTTTCTGCCTTGTGAAAACTTTTAACTTTATTTATTATTTGATCTTCACCAAACTTGCACAGACTGTTAAAATAAAAGAAAACGAAGACAAGTTTGAAAACCAGCAAAATCGGATCAGTAACACTGGAGTTATGGCCCTTGTTTTTTCTCTGAAAAATGCCATTTTCTGCCTGTACTTTTGCCAGTAGAGCGTCAACAGGCCCTCTTGTGCCTCTTGTTTTCTTTGTACTTTCCATTTTATAGTTTAAATATGTTATTACCTTTGTTTAAACAAGATTGTCTTTTTATAGTTTAAATATGTTAATACCTTTGTTGAAAGAAGATTGTTTTATTTATTTTTTTCTTGTTTAACCGTTATCCTGCTGATAAAAACTTTACAATAATTTCCAAAAAGGGTAAACCCAGATCAGATGCCGCAGTTCATGGGGTCTGATAAGGAACCACAACATTTGCAACAGTGGTGGTAATAACGATAAAAAATCCAGAAATATTTGAAATGTACTGGTCCTTATTCTAAAGATGTAAGAGTTGATTGAATTAATCAGCAAGATAAGAGTTTAACTTTGATTGTTTTGTTATTGTTTGAAAATAAAAAGTGATTTAATCCGATCCAGATATTATTTTTTATTTTGCTCACTATATTGGTCAACTACGTTCTTTGGTTGGAGATGGCATGTCAGTACCAAAATGAGAGGTTAGTCGACGAATTACTACAATTAAAAGTTTTGCAGAATTTCATTTCTCCTGGCCTGACCGTCGGCATCATTTCTGAATATTCTAGGGTAGTTATTTACGTGATTGTCATCATTCAAACATGCTTGGATTTCATCATCCTCAAAAATACAAATGTTATGCAGAACACACGCTGCCGTTATCAGTCTGCAAATATTTTCCATATCTTCACTATAAATGCTGAGAAGTCTTCGGAATCTTGCTTTCAACTGACCAATTGCTCTCTCTACGCACTCGCGAGCTGATGAAAGTGCTCTGTTATATCTTCTTTGTGCTGCAGTCAAATTTTCTATCGGTCTAAAAGATGTGAGAAGCCATCTTCTCAAAGGATAGGCAGAATCGCCTACAAAATAATAAACAGTGTCAACTGTAATAAAAGAAATTAAAAAATAGTTTAACTGTTGGGTAAACATTACAACATAAGCTGTTCAAGTCTTATAAAGGACTTCCTACTTATAATGCGCTAGAAAGTGTATATTGCGCTCACCGATAATATATACTTAAAACTAAATCTCATTTTTTATTAACATGTAACTTGAACAAATAGTGGAAAATGTATTTCATTGAATCACTGTCTTTCAGGCAACCCAACTCCATAAAGGTACTAACCCGCCAAATAATGGCAAAAGTACATTAGAAAATCTTTTATCTAAACATTATCCAGTTTTTCAGATCATAATGTATATGTGCAGATTAAAAGTATATTTTATTCATGGGTTCTCAAAATATCCGTGATTGAATATATATGCAAAAATGAATTATGAGTTGTGTATATATGTAAGTTATATATATACTTCGTCCTCGGTAGATTTAGAAATGGTGTACATATGTTGTAATGTGTGGCTGTTGTTGGCGGGATAGCTACTTTAAAGACTGTACCGCAAGACTTAATGTCATTTCAATTTAACATAGGCGTATCTACGACTTTTCACCGGGTGGGGTCCAGAGGTTGTTCAGTTATGCAATTCTAAGATTGGGGTACACAAGTAAAAAAATGGGGAGTCCACGAGCAATATTTGAAAATGAATACTACATACTACATACCAATAAGGAACAAGTTTGGTTCCAACAGCTCACCATCTTCCATTGTGGTATATAACGGTGAGTTCCTCAGAACTCTGGCATCATGAGTGCATCCTGGCCAACCAACATACAAATCTAGTATTACTAAGTCGTCATCCACAACAAGCTGAGGGAAAACAATTGAATTATTAAACAATTGAGACATGACATTACTGAGGCCCTCCCAGGGAGTGGGGGCCTTGTTCCCTGAACTTATGACCCAATGTTCCCTTGTTCCCAAACATATTTTGCTTTGTTCCCCAAAATATTTCTCAATGTTCCATTGTTCCCGAAAACCAGATAAAGTTACCTTGTTCCCCAAAAATAAAATGCCATGTTCCTTTGTTCCCCCAAACCCCCTGGGAGACCCTCATTTATAGTCGAGCTGGGTCTTTTTAAACGGTTTAACCCAACACATTTAAAAGCACAATGGTTATTGGTAACTAATGCAAATATAACATTGATAGAATTCAGAAAGGAAAGGGAAGTTCACTATTTACATTGCCGTATATTAACAGGTAGCCTATGTTGCCATCTGATATTCTTTAAATATTCTTTAACGCTTAAAGAGCAGCACAATTTGATGTTAACATATGTAACCAGGTACAGTTAAAATGGTGAATATCGATTCCTAACCATGTGTCCTCGATGGCTCAGTGGTTAGAGCGCTGGTAGGCATACAAGAGATCCTGGGTTCGAGTCCCGGTTGAGGAATGATTTTTTCACCACTTGTTATTTATATTACATAACGGTCATCTTCTGGTGGAGAACATCACAGTTTTCAAAATAGGTAAATCATAGTAAACAGATGAAAATGAAGACTTTATAACAAACAAATTCTTGTGACTGGTTGGGTATTTAATGGCAGACTATAACAAATCTAAAAAGGTACCTGTAGTTGGACAGATGGAAATCGTTTTCGGTTGTAATAGTCCCCCTGACTCCTGGGAGCACCAGACAATCTTATATGGGTGCCATCAATTGCGCCGCAAATTCCCTGTATTGGACATTTTCTGCAAATGAAGCAGATATGCCTTCTTGCCTTTCTCTGCTTGGCCATCGAATAATTAAGTGTCTTATATCACAAATTGCTGATGACACTCGACGGATACACGCATGAACTGTCGATAAGGAAACGTTGAATAGGTTGCTAATCTCTCTTATTACGCACTGATTGTTCATGTACCACAGGAATATATACACTTGTTTTTCTGGAGAGACGACTTCAACACCACATGTTGTCACTGGAGTCAACAGATGAGAAATGTTGGTTAGTATCGCATTAAATGTGGTTTTCCTAATCCTTAAGTGTTTTATGAAATCGTAGTCTGTGAATTGTTCAACTGTCTCAGTAAAATATTGCACCTTATGAATATAATCACGCTTAAGACTACTAATTAAAGTCGTCGTGAAAATATCCTCGTTAAAGCAACTCTCCTCATCGCTGTCGAACATTTCTTCAACGAAGAGCACAAATGCGGAAGCACACTGGGTCGCCATTTTGTAAACACTCGGATTGGGTTACTCGAGTTATCTCATTGCGCATGCTCTAGAGTAAATAGGGTTGACGATCCGAAAACGCTCATTAATATGTATCTGCACCGTTACTATTTATAGCTTATCACATGACACCCGGAAGTTTTTTTAAGATGGTGAATGTATAAATTTATGACAAAGTGAAAGTAGTTTGCTAAATCGTTATGGCTTCTGAAAGCGGAGATCAGTTTGCGGACTCGGGAGATTATACACGATTTGGGATTCCGGATGCGCCTGATACAACTGTCACCACGCCGTTTGGAAAGGTTTGTTTTTAGTGTTCATGTCTCTGTCCCTTCTGCCAGTTCTGGTGTTATGGTGTTATGGCAGTAGCAGATCTTCGGCAGTAGCGAAGCATTGCTTAGTAAACACAGTATTCTCTCACTAATACCTATTGATTGTTTGTTTGTTTAATAGTGTTTTAGTTCATTTTCAACACGTAAGGTGATATATGACGATTTTTTGTGGGAGAACCCACAGGAACTGGTCACTTTTAATTTTTGCCTTCTATTATTATAATTGTCTATATAGACAATTATAATAATAGAAGGCAACAATTAAAAGTGACCAGTTCCAACCCACAGGAACTGGTCACTTTTAATTTTTGCCTTCTATTATTATAATTGTCCACAGGAACTGGTCACTTTTAATTTTTGCCTTCTATTATTATAATTGTCTATATAGACAATTATAATAATAGAAGGCAAAAATTAAAAGTGACCAGTTCCTGTGGGAGAACCAGTAATGTACTGTACACCTCCCGCCATCCGTAAGAATCGACACATCCTCACAAGTCGAGCTGCCTGTGAAAATCGTACGTCTGACTATTCATGCATGAAAAAATGAAACAATTGTTTAAAGGGGGTGCACATCAGGCTTTTGGTGGTGATTGGGTTGTGGGGTGAGTGCGGTCACATACCTAATAACAAATAGATTGGACACTATGAAAATTATCTAAATTTCAGGTGGCACAGTGCGAACATTTCACAAAATATTTCCCAACTTTAAACACACATATCATGAAAGGTTTTATAGATACAAATTTCAATTCATGCCAAATCCCATCACAAGTTTAATTTTCTTTCTCGTGAAAGTATTGTTCTTACTTCTACATTTATAGTAAAAAAGGAGTTTGAGGGAAACTTTGACTATGTCAAAACCTTGATTTTTAAGAGAAAATCGAAAAAATTATGACATTTTTAACTTTAAACATCTTTCTATACAATTTTGTATTTTGAAAATAAACTTAAATTATTATAATCCCATTTTGCTATTCACTATGAATCTTTAGAATGTATTCTCATCATAATCAGTGAAAACTTGAGAGAGGAGATAGAAGGAAAAGTTAAGGTGCCATGTGATATTTTCGTTCCTTCGTTGGTTAAGATAGGAAGTTTCCTATCTGTTTATTAATATGTCTGTGGTGCGGTGTAGAGGGAGCTGTGGGGATGGGGGTGGCCGACTTTAGATTGTCAAATAATTATATTTTCTATTCTAGATTTCTTTCTTTCAATTGATACTGCACACAATCTAGTTTGATTATCACAGCAGCATCACCATCGGTTTACCATGTTTACAGGCTTTATGTATCACTGATTTATTAATTAACACAGAAGTTCAGTGAGATCTTTAACATGCACAGGGTATAGCTCTCCCTACACACGGGAATGATGGCTTTACATCCCTCAGAGGGATGGCATATTTTCACAGTACCTTGTCCGAGTAAAATACTCCGGTAGTACGTTTGAAAAACCCGGAACGTGACCTCACCAGGAATCGAATCCGCGACTTCTGGGACTCTCCCACCGCAGCTTCTAAAGCTCCTAAAAGGTCTAAACATAATCAATTAGCTTAAACATGACCCATATTTAATCTTCATTTATATCGCTAATTCAGTTTGTTTGCTGTTAATTTTTCGATATCAGAAATTGAATTATTGTTATCATGGTTATCATGAAATTGCAATTTTAATATTTGATATCAAAATGTTCAACGTTTTATTTCAACAGATCTGTTCTTAATATATGATTCTTAATATCAATAATTCAATTTCTGACAATTCAAAAACAATTGGTTTTTGATATCACCAAATAAGTTTTATTATCAATCGTTATTTTGTTTCATTAATTTATTATTTGCTTTTGCCAAGTAATGGTAATGGTCGTTATCAAACAAGATTTTTCAATATCACTTCATGGGATTATGTTAAAATGACTAGCCATATAGTCTTAACTATTTCACTCCTCCTTTTTGGCTTAAATGACTTTAATATCCAGGAAAAAATCACATGAATACTAGAAAGTTTGAAAGGGTTTGAAAGAAATTTAGCGAATTGTTAATACTGTTGTATGGGACCTAATCCGAGTCTTCTCTGACCCTAAAAGCCTTTTTTTCTCTCTTTTTTGCGGCTTTATACACAGTACACAGCCAGGTGAAATATCAAAAATCGTAAAAAGGGCTAGTTAGGTCAGAGTAGGCTCGGATTATATGGGACCAAATACAAAGCGGGTAAATGTCAACAATTAAACAGTAAGCTGCTACCAGTTTCAATGTTTGTATTAAATGACTATTTTGTACATCTTAGACAAGGACATGTGCTGGATTGCTAGCAAAAGAGAAATGGTTTCTGGCCTTGTCATTTCTCAACATCTAAGCTGCGGTGGTTCTCACCACCTACAGCCTGGTGCAAGTAGTGGAGAAGGATCCAAAGAACTCGGACTTCACATTCACCATCCTAATACTTGTAAATGCAGGTGACTATCTTATTACTGACTTTATTTGTCATTGGCATATAACATCATTCTTATGAAGTTGCAAGAAAATTCATCAAGTAGTTTTAAAGGAGTAGACCTAGTTGCTGCTGCTGCAAAAAAAAGCATTATTGGTCTATTTTAGATAATAGTGCTATTTATCTTGCATGCATAATTACCGGTATATAGGTCTGTTTTCTTTTTACAGTTTGCGTGGGCTATCGCTTCTGATAGATAAAAAAGTTTTCTTATTTCCATTTCTGAAAAGGTGTACAACATACTTCTTGCCATACTTAATTATTTTTTTAGAAAAAAAACAAAACATTTAATGTTTTATATTTACATTTCTACTGCACATGCATGCACTATTTTTAACACAAATACAATGTATTTACATTATAAAAGTCTGAAAAATAGATAGGATAAACATTATGGAAATATAAGGATTAAATTTTATGTTATATATAGGTCTTTCTAATGGGTATGAAAAACAGGCTTGTTTAAAGCGCCGAAGAAGGGCTTCACAAACTTTAAACAAGCCTAATCTTTTTCATACGCCGTAGAAAGATTGAAATATAGAAATTCAGTCCTTAAATGAAAACAGTTGTCGAAAATGAAATAAAATATTACACATTTTCAGTATGCAGTAATCTAATGGTGTATTTTGTTTTAGTGTTTGTGGCATTCTATGCCTTTCATGGCGTGTTACGAGAGAGGAAGTATGAACTGTATGTACATGTGGTCGCCATCCTCGTTATTCTGGTATATTGTATCGTAGAGTACAGTGTCAACACAGACAGACATACTACCGTCAAATTGGTAAGTGATTTATAACTGTATGTACAAGTGGTCGCCGTCCTCGTTATTCTGGTATATTGTATCGTAGAGTACAGTGTCAACACAGACAGACATACTACCGTCAAATTGGTAAGTGATTTATAACTGTATGTACATGTGGTCGCCATTCTCGTTATTCTGGTATATTGTATCGTAGAGTACAGTATCAACACTGACAGACTACTATCGTCAAATTGGTAAGTGATTTATAACTGAATGTACAAGTGGTTGCCAACCTCGTTATTCTGGTATACTGTTTCGTAGAGTACAGTGTCAACACAGACAGACATAATACCGTCAAATTGGTAAGTGATTTATAACTGAGTGTACAAGTGGTCGCCATCCTCGTTATTCTGGTATATTGTATCCTAGAGTACAGTATCAACACTGACAGACTGCTACCGTCAAATTGGTAAGTGATTTATAAGATCTTATAACCGAGTGTACAGGTTATCACCATTCTCATTATTCTGGTATATTGTATCCTAGAGTACAGTATCAACACAGACAGACATAATAAAGTCAAATCCTTGTTATTCAAATAGATGATTGGCTAATAAACTGCATATATTGCGGACTATATATTTAAAATTGAATACCAGTATTGTAATTTAGATTTTTGTATCTCCTACAAAGCATGGCAGATACTTAGGGATCACTTTGTCCATAGTCATTGTCCGTCGTCTATCATCTGTCATCCGTCCGTTACACTTTAACCTGCAACCTAACCTTGGCCGTAACTTAAAAAAGTATTTGTCCAATAAATCTGACTTTCATTTTGGCAGTGTTATGCCCCCTTTCATAAAACTTTAACCTGCAACCTAACCAACCTCATAACTGCCCATAACTTAAGAATTAATTTACCTATGTTCATGAAACTTCACACACATCTTCATTTTAATCAAAGGAATATTGTTACAATTTCCTTAACTACGACTCATTTTGGCACAGTTATGCTCCTTTTCATAAAATTTTAACCTGCAACCTAACGTAGTTCATAACTGGCAAAATATTGACCTATGGTCATGACACTTTATACAGTTCTTCCTTATCAGTTATCCAATGCAGATGTATGCCCCTTTTCATAAACTTTTATCATTTAAAAAAACAACTACGTATGATAATTCATGAAGGATTGCACCACACTGACTTGTGTACTTGCTGAAATAAGCACATGGCAGGCAGCACAAGTTTCCGTGGAACACCCTTCTAGTGAATATTGTTTTTTCCCTTTTTGAAATTCTTTATTTTGAAAGGATATCAATTGATTAAATAACAGCTTTTGGTATTAACCTTCCCTTGAACATCATGTAAATATGATTGCTTTAAAATCATAGTGCAAGATTGCTGTGTGTCCCTATAAAAAACAAGATTGCCTCTTGTCTCTTTAAGAACCAACTTTGCCCTGTGTCTCTTTAACACTATGATAATCTTTATTGCAGGTGAGACTCATCTTCGCATGCGTGCTCGCTCCGCCAAACATCATTTTGTGTGTGTTGGTGGCGAGGGAGTTTGGGGAACTGGAATTTAGGATAACAGGGGCATCAGAGAATTTACAGTGTATGTATACATTTATTTATTTATCTCATTTTCACTTCCCGGATTATTACAGTGATAGCGTGTGTTAGTCATCAGGTGTTACTTGTCGCTTATCTGGAATAAAGGCTTGACCAATCAGATGCATCAGTAGTAGTGTTGGGAATCGGCTGAAAATTCATGATCGATCATCGATCAATAATCGATTAAACATGGCTGCTGTGAAAGACAAATGTAAGCATTTTTCAAACTATAATGAAGAAAATAATCACATTTCAAGTATGTTCTGGTAATACAGGAACTGAATGAAACTGACCAACATACATTTTAAAAAATAAGTTGTGATATTACCCACTATAAATATGTGATTACTTGTTGCAAAATTACAGCTCATTTTATTTTCTTGTATATTTTAGTACAAGAGAATGATATAAGCCATAACTTTGAACCACCGAGTAAAGTCGATCATGAAAAATTGTAATCGATTAATCAGATCAAAGGCATAACTGATCGATGAAATCGATTAATCGGAACAACACTTATCAGTAGTATCTGAAATGGAAATACATGTACTAGTATTGAAGGGACACTGTCCGTAAGTAAGCAGATACTGAGCATTGCCAAATAACTGTCTGATTTTAATTCAGTGAAATGTATACATGAAAATATGAGCATAGACCCAGATAACGCCAAATAAAATAATAGGTGTGGTTCCGGTTTCCTGACCGACCCTGTTTTCAGGGGCCGACCCTAAACATTGTATGACCCCTCAAAAAAAAAGAAAAAGGGAAGTGTTGTTTTTTTTTTAGTCTTTTTACATTTTGCATTTTATGTTTTCTTTTCTTCTTTTTGTTTTTAATTATCGGTTCTGTATCTGATGCTATCAACAAATATATAGTTAAGTTTATATATTTATTGGGTATAAAAGTATAGCGTAGAAAAATAAATATATATATCTAAAATATTTTCCCTACCTACCCTTTTTTTAGCAGAGCTTATGGGATGGCGAATTGTCCGTCGTCGGTATCCGTCAACTTTTTCTCGTTAAGGATGTTGGCTGGGCAAGTTTGTCTAAACATTTTATTTTTTAAATCATAGTTTTTTTTGACAACAGAATTGTTTCCTTTTTTCCATTCTAGTAGATATGGATATAATGTAGGATTTAAGATGGTAACATATCAAATTTTAAGCAAAATTTTTTTTTTCATTTTTTTTTTCCGTCATTTGTGATCATTTTTTGTTGTCAACAAAATATAGGCCTTGAGCCAGGTCCCAGAATTTTCGATATTGTTACCAACTCAAGGGACAAACTCTACCATCACTTTTTGAAAAGAGCAATGTATATAGATTACATTTTTCCATGATAGCAATCTGGAACAGGTAGCTTATATAAAAAAAAATCGAACATTAATAGGTTATCATTGTAGCGCTTTCATATAAGTTTTTGATGTTCATTTTTGAATGTCATGCTTGGATGAATAATTATTGATGTACTTTTTAAAGATGCACTTAAGTTTACAATTCATTGAGTTAAATAAAGCGTAAATAAGATCTTTTTTAGCACTGAATTCAGTTTAAAATCTCTATTTTGCTTCAAATAGAAGTCAATTTACCCCACCCACTATTGACACATGTTTATGAATTTAGTTTAGTTAATATTTTGTACAATATATGGGTAAACTTGTAAGAATCAGTAATTTACAACCTTTCTACAAGATTTAAATAATATTATAATATGAATAAGGGATTGTTATGATATATTGATGAAATTAAGTACTAAGCAATGTTCATGGCATTGCACATATGTGTTCAGTAAGCCTGATAAGTTGAGACACATGCCAAACTGAAAGTATAAACCTTCCTCAAAGTAACTGCAACATAAATAGTATTAACATGTTCTGATATATACATATGTTGCAGAGACGACACATAGTCCAAAGGATTCTAGATAAAGGAAATGTGCGGTTTAACGTGTTTTTTTTTAACAAAAGTATTTTCTAGGTGTATGCGTCATGGCACTACTTATTATGATTACACATTTGGATAATGTATTACACATAAAAACTTGAATTAAACATTGTAATTGCAACGCAAAATCTTAAAAGTTGTCTATTTTAATACTTTTTAATTACAATTTATGCATATTTTAAGGATGTTTACACCTGGATTAACCCACACATAACACGATGAAAAATTCTGCAAATGAAATGTAAAAATAGTAGTATATGCATTTGCACGAACCATTTTTGTGTTACTGAAAAAATAATCGACGAAGATGAATTGATTTGAATTGGGGTTTTACGGCGTACCAACACAAACATGTTATATGGCGCCAACAGGAATGAACATTCGACCCGGCTCACTCTTCAATAACATCTAGATAAAAAGTTGCAGAATGTGCCTAGTACCTTCTTACCTGCAGAACCTCGCAGAGTTGCTGCAAATTCTCTAGTAAACACTCCATTTTTCGCTGGAGCCACGATTACTGCCACCACTTGAAGTAGCACCTGAAACAATACAGGTGTCATGATGAAAAATAATGAACAAAAATGACATAATTAACATGAATTCGGGGAAATTTTACCCCTATGCCTGGATATGCATGTGGTCATATTCTTGCCGGGAACCACACGGCGTCGACGAAGAAATATATTTAGGGTGATACCCAGATCACTATACTAACTACTTACCATGGCAAATATTTGTTAGTATTGGTGCAGTTGTTACAAATATCACCTGCTTAGGATATGTATCTAAAATAGGTTGTGATGTTCTCCGTATTTGATTTAGAGTATGGAATTAACCAAGGATAGTAAGCATCATGCACGTGCAAGTGGAATGATTATTACCTAAAAAAGAAGGTGTATTGCCAATGAAGAGAGAGAGAGGGTGTGTGTGTGGGGGGGGGGGGGGGGGTGGGGGGGGGGGGGGGGGGGGGGGGGTGTGGGTGGGGGGGGGGGGATATCTAGGCATTTAGGAACCTGCCCTACTGAAGAATAGACACCTATATTTCTTTAACATGATGGGAGAAAAAAAAAACAAGCGATACACGGGATCGCCTGATTTACGTCCCCATCCGACGGACGAGGGTAAAAGTAGTCTTGCCCAAGAACACACCGACAAAATTCACTGGCTCCGGTGAGGCTTAAACCAGGGGCCTCTGAATTTAAAGTCCCCCGTGCTATCCACTGCATCAACAGGCTGTATGCGCTCAAGCAGGATGACTGCATTAAAATACATACAACTAAAATGTTAATCCGTCATAAAGGTTATATCCAAGAAGCTGCGTTCACAACGGTCTCTCTTATCTAGCAAGTTAGCATCAAGTTCATGTATGTGCCTGCAAGCCTTATATATGCCCAGCTCATTGCTGTTTTGATAAACTTGGCAATTAATGCCTTGGAATAAAACAGGACAATTAAGGATACTCAGTACATATTATCTGATTTAAATAATATAACTTAATGTGACAATATAACATACATATAAGATATAAAAAATAAATAAACGCTTCCAGATAAGAATCGGTACCCAAGTGCATCGAGATAGATTACATTTAGTGATCACGGTTAGTTTACTGATGTTTACTCTAAAAGCTATATCCGACATACAGGTTATACTGCAGTTAAAGTAGCTATCCCGCCAACAACAGCCACATTTTACAAACATATGTACATCGTTTCTAAACCTACTGACCACGAGGTATATACATAACTTACATCGTTTGAGAATCAAAACTCTATAGATACAATATAAATGAAAAGAAAAAAACAAAAATTGAAAACTACACCAGCATGTAAAAAAAATGGTAAAATTTGGTTTTCCATAGCCGTTGATGTGCAGAGTGAAATATATAAAAAGTTTTAACCAGCCAGACAAAAAAAAATGGAATTTTTTTTTTACACTGATTCTATTTTACACTTATTAAATTACGGATATTACAAAAAACCCATGAATAAACATATACTTTTAAGCGACACATATGAGATGAACACCTGGATAGAGTTTTGATAAACTGTTTTTGTAGTGTAATTTTGTCGTAATTTGGCGGGTTATTTTAAAATTTGTAA